>QKQZ01002523.1:0-11593 GCA_003595255.1 Solenopsis fugax | reverse complement strand
ATTGTCCTTGGTCTTGAAACCGGTGGATTGCTCAGCCAGAGAGAAGACCGCGTGCGAGATTATTATTTTACTTTATGTGTCATTAGCTGAGGATGATTCGAATCGGAGTCGAAACGTTCGTTCGTTTTATAAGACTTCTCTGCATGTGAGAAGTAAATAAATAATTTTTAAACTGTGCGCAACAACAACCGCGTTTTACTCTAATAGCTCTTATATATTTTTTAAATTGAGAAGTTATATTGCATGTAAATATCAACAAAAAAATTAAAAAGTACAATAATAATCATTCACATCTGCATTCATCCACACCGTAGAACTATCAAGCCACGACAATGTCAGTTAACCTGACAGTTGTACAGGTTTCCTGGGCAAAACGAGCTACCTAGCCCCCCTTTGGACAACGCGATAGAACGATACTAAATCATCGAAACTTAGATCGAAAGTTCGGAAAAAAGATTTTGCTTCGATAAAATTATATGCCTACGTGCACGCGAAATAGAGGTACAGAATGATACAGATCTTGCATTAGATGGCGCTAAAGTCGAAGAACAAGGACAGATGAGTGCGTTTGACAAAGAGCGTTAGCCTATTCCCTTACTCTTTACCCCGCGCGCGGTCCCTAGTTGCTAGACTTTACGTCGAAGAGAAATCTACAGTACCGACGTCGAGTGAGTTCCACCGTCAATCCAGCATCACCTTAAGTTCAATCAATCTAGTCCTTCAGATGCAGAGTGTAGAAATATAGGAATTATAACAACCTCAGCCAATCAGACAGTGCTATCGACTAGTGAGGTCTTCTAATTGGCTGTTCCTAGTTTCTACGTTAGTTGCACTAAAAAAGGAATTTATTAATGAGGATAACTATATGTTCTTTATTATTTCTCGATTTTGTTGAATTTTCCCTCATTTTTCCCTTTTCCTTCTTCTTGCCTCAAAATTTCAAAAACTCCGAAATGGGAAATTTTCCCTCAAAGTGAAAATATTGAATACTGGATTTCGGAACGGAAAAGCAGTGTAAAGCAGTAAGAATACTATTTGTAGCTTGTATGTATAATACATTATAACCTCAATATTTAATCGATTCTAACATATATAAACTAAAATGGACCGACGTTTTATTATTAAATTGTTTAAAAGTTATGATTGATAATGATTCAAGTGGTAGTTCGAATGATGATATATTGTTAAAATGCAGCTAAATAAAATATATAAATATTGATTTTATTATATTGTTGTAGATCTATATATGGCCATTTTAATATTGGGAAAGCTACTAGTTTTACGTATAGTAAGGCGTGTTATAAAGCTCTTATTATATAGTCTTAGAGAACAATTTAAAACATGGCCAACAGAAGATAAGGCAGTTAAATCTATTGCAGCATTTAACCGGCAAAAAGGGTTTCCGAATGTTATTAGAGCAATAGATGGAACCCACATTGTTGTAGATACTCCACAAGATAACCCTGAAGCATACATCAATCGTAAGGGTTCTCATTCTATTCAGCTACAGGTGTGCTATTATGTTTATTTATTTTTTCTTGCTCATATCTAGTTAATAAAAAATTATAGTAGCATGTAACTCATTAAAATTGTAGGTGATTTGTAAGCACAATTTACAATTTATTCATTGTTTTGTTGACTATCCTGGATCTGTACATACATGATCAAAGAGTATTTCGACTTTCTGGTATATAGTACAACATATTTTCAATGACCTGTTGAAATTTCCAATGACAATCATATAATAGGAGATGCTGCTTATAAAATTCAACGGCATCTATTAATAATACCATTTAAAGAAAATGGACGATTCACGGAAAGGCAACGAAATTTTAACTATTGCTTGTCTTCGACTCGAATGGCTGTAGAACGTTCAATTGGATTATTGAAAGGACGATTCAGAATGTTGCTAGACAAACTTTGTGAGACGAACTGATCTTATTCCTAATTATGTAATGGCGTGTTGCGTATTGCATAATATATGTATATCGAGGAATTATATGATCGATGATATTCCAATATTTGTTGGAAACAATGATATACAAAATGTAAGGGAATGAAGTTGATAATATCAATCCAGAATTACATATTAAAGGTATATGGAAAAGAGAACAAATACAAAATGCACTCGATATACAGTTACCGTAATTGTTATTTACTATAATGTATAATGTATAAATTAAGACTAAAAATTTTTTTTATATAGTGTATTGTTGTGAGCCTTAGGAGTAGACTTAGGTTCTGGCCCGCCGAAGGAAGTTGGAGAGTTCTTGTTTCACGTATAGCCACGTTGTGATCCAATAAATTCTTTATTTTGCGTTTACAAGACTCGTTTCTTATTTTACTAGCGCGATTACAGGTATACGAGCGCCACGCGTTACTATAGCGTTTCGGTAATTGAGTCCGAGGCGTCTGCCGTCGGCTCTCTATTTATTAGAAGCCTGGCCAACTCGACCTTGCCTAATCGGCAGGTCTTTTGTTCGTTTAACAGGGTCGCCCGATTGGCGTTCCCGGTATCGGTTACTATGTCGCGATGTCGGCGTAACCAGTATTGATCTCGTAATCCGCTTTATTGTTTTGTAGTATTACTTAATTATTATTTTTCGTCAGCGGTAGCCTTCGCCACTCGCGACATTCCGTTGAATGAAAGGGAACGTACGGTACGTTCCCGTTTTTATTTTATTTGATCTGTTTAATACATCATGGCGTCGTCGTGACGCCGCCGGTCTTCCTGCTCCAGCTGTTTTTGGGCGGTTTTGCATTTTCGCCTTACAATAATTAAGCTTACTTCTATGATCGTCGCTATTACTAACATTATTGTGCTTGTGCCTAGCGGGTATATGACGTATCTATAGTATATTAACAGGCTGTCGTCGCCTTCGTCTAATGCTTTATTTATTTTCTCTATGCTTAATTTAACTTATCTAGGTCATTCGCATTTTTTATTATGGGACGCAAATTCGTGCCTCGATTTTATTCCGCTGTCCTTCTCCCTGTAGCTCTAGGATCGTAGTGTTAAATTATATTCGGATAGGTACGTTTGTATAGTGTTTGTTCCTACAATTTTGCGCGTAGTTAAAGTTTACATACATCGTTGTTAGCCTACAATTTCCGATCATTTTTAATTTTTCCGTGCGCGCAATCGTAGTTTTCACATCCGCATTATTATTGCATCTAATATTAACTTCTTGCAGTCGCGGCGCGGAGTACAGCCATGCGTTTTCTTCCGCTAAAGCTATCCAGAGCGTGTGATTTGAAATTAAGAGTTGCTTGTTACAATAATTTATCGAACCCGGCGCTTGTGTGTACGTCTGCACTTCGCAAGGTGCTGTGGTTTCCTCATAATATATGGGGAAGCTTGTCTCGCACGTGTAAGTGTCTCCTTCCCTTACGCACTTATCTATGTCGTCTTTTTTTAGCAGCATATAATTATGGTTCTCTCGGTCCATCGCAAGGAGTGGGTGGTCTATTTTTACATAGACAAATACGTGTTGTGTCTCAGTACCGGTAACGCCACTGCTTTCACTAGTTTGTATGTTGGGTAGGAAATCACGGGGAATCGCAGGATCGTAAGGATATATGGTTCGTCATGGTAGGCGTTAAGCGTTATATATTTCTGGATCGTTCTCCAGTTTTCGAGTTTTATTTTAAATGCAGTCCCTTTGTTAGTTGTGTTGCGGCATCTTTCAATGCGGTTATTATCTCTTCGGTCGGGAACAGTCTTATTAGCATTGTATTGTCTTTTGCGTATGTCAGGTAGTCGAGTGTATTCTCGATGTCCCTGATCAAGTCGTCTAGTATCGTGGTCAGAATCAGCAAGTGTTCGTTCATATCTTCCTGCTGTGTAAATTGCCAATTGCACCTCCATTCTTCGAGTGGTGTTTGTTATTAGCTGCTCGTTATGAGTCAGCACATCTTCCAAGCTGTCAATGTGCGCGATAGTCGCGTTTAGCACCTTGAGTTGGTTCTTCACTGCATGTTGCAATCTTTTATCGTCATCGTGCAGCAGTTTGAACTGCTCATCGATGACCTTGGCATCTTCGGCGTCCATCGTGCCGAAAAGTGCCTTGCTGACTGTCCCTACAACGTTTATTAAACCTCATCTCTGATCTTATCTTGTCTATCGTACTTAGTTGATGCAACAACGCCAGTAGTTTTATGTGATCCTTTGCCACTAGTTTCAAAATATTTCTACAGGTCTTCCCTGTATTGCTTATAATGGCCTCGCATCTCTTTTCAGTGCTCTCCAGGTATTCCTGATGAATTATCTCGAACGCCTGGATGTCCAGTTTTATCACGATTTTCCAGATTGAATCCACCTGGTTCAGGTGGCCCAGTTCCTCAAAATACACTCCTGGCTCATGCTCGAACTTCTTCCATTGTATTCCTTGTTGCGCGTCCCTGGTCTCCGCCAGGTACG
Organism: Solenopsis fugax; assembly: GCA_003595255.1. Classification (NCBI taxonomy): domain Eukaryota; kingdom Metazoa; phylum Arthropoda; class Insecta; order Hymenoptera; family Formicidae; genus Solenopsis; species Solenopsis fugax. The sequence goes on along the minus strand of QKQZ01002523.1, from coordinate 7,173 downwards.
GCCCTGCGACAATTGTCCTGCAAAGGTGAAGATTCGAATTACTTTTCCATGAATCCTTGCTCTGCATTATTTCTTCTTTTTCTTTCGATTGGCTAAGGCTATCTTAATTTAGTTGCCTGCCGACCGTCTTGAGGCTCGTTACCTTTTCGTTTTTTCGCTTTTTCCGTTTTTGATTTTTTTTTGTTGCCATGTATTGTAACGGCTGCCGAGACTTTTTCTTACCATCTCCACTATGCGTGTCTCCACTCTCGGTGGTTGAGGGAAATGCGTCGGTTACCGATGGGAGTAAGGGTGTGTCAGGGCCCTTACTCCCCCGAGAACGAGGTGGGCGAACCTCCCGTTCAGATGGTTCGTCCTATCATCCGGAAGCCAGCCGATCCCGAAGTAGAGGTCTTTCTCGACCTCCTCCGGCCATCCCAGTTGACACAATAAGTGGTCATCGGGTGGTACATATCGTATCCCCTCCCCTACTATCATGTATGTTATGCTGCTTGTTTCGTTTTATTTCTTCTCTCTCTTCTCATTACCTTGTCTAGGTTCTATGCTAATTCTATTGCTTATACTACTGCTTCTGGCTATATGCTTGATTGCGTTCGTTAATTCTCGATAAAATGTTTTAATTGGTTTGCGTGAACGCGGAGGGTGCGTCGGCCTCTTTTAATTGTATAGTTGATTCCTTTGTGATTTTCTATGATCACGTAAGGGCCTATCCACTGCGAATCCAGTTTTTTCGATCTTCCACGACGTGCGATCTCGTCGTGGAGCAACACCTTGTCACCCTTTCGGAATTCCCGTTGATTCGCGGTCTTGTCGTATTGTACTTTCGCTTGCGTTTTGGCTAGCTGTATATTTTCTTTCGCAATCTGATTTGTTGCGCGTATTCTCTCCTGAAGCTCCTGCGCGTAATCTTCGTATGAGTATGTTTCTTTCGGCGGCTGTGTCAGTGCCGTCGGTATTGAGGCGCGATGCCCATACATTAGTTCGAAGAGTGTGAACCCTGTGGCCATATGTGGCGTCGTATTGTATGCGAACATAGCGTAAACCATTCGTCCCAGTCGGTCTGCGCCTCATTTCTGTAATGTCGCAAATACTCCGCGAGTGTTCTATGCGAACGTTCTAGTACGCCATTACTTTCGGGGTGATACGCGGTAGTTTGAATTTTCCCGATTTTCAAGAGTTTACATGTGGTTTTAAATATCTCACTCGTGAAATTTGTCCCTTGATCTGTGAGGACTCTTTCCGGAATTCCATGCTCTGTGATGATTCTTGTTACGAAGGTTTTTGCCACCGTGGCCGCCTCCTGATTCTCTAGCGGGATAGCCTTACTAAATTTGGTCAGACTATCCTGGAAAGTTACAATGTACTTATTTCCATGCGTAGTTATTGTTAATGGTCCCACGATGTCTAGTGCACATTTTTCAAAGGGCTTCTCGGGCGTATCCGTGAGTACCATAGACATTTTTGTTCTCTTGCTCAGTTTATTTACCTGGCAGTATTGGCATTTGGTTACGTACTCTTCTACGTCCTTTGTTATATCACGCCAATTGTGGTTTAATCTAATTCATTTTGCTCCGATTGCATAGTCAGACGTATCCGTTATTACCAGGAACTCACGCTGGAAGTCCGGGTAACTTAATACCGGCGCGGTCGTTAGCTTCTCTTTTAATAATTAAAATGCATTTTGTTGAGAGTTCTAGCGATTCCCTGATGCCCTCCTAATGGGGCGTCATGGTACTCAAATAATATTTGGCGCTTTTCTTCCTCAGTGTATTCTTTAGTTTCTATATCTTTCTCTCCGTCCCTGAAGTTATTCACTGCTTCATCGATGGTAACCGGATACCTACTCAGGGCATCGGCATTGACGTTGCCTTTACCCGCGCGGTGCACAATTTCGTAATCGTATTCTTCGAGTTTCAGTCGCCACCTAATGAGCCTCGAGCCCGGATCGGTCACATTAAATAGCTATATTAACGGTCTGTGATCCGTTATTATATTAAACTTGGCTCCATACACATATGGGCGAAAATATTTAACTGCCCATACTATTGCCAGTAGCTCCTTTTCCGTAGTATTGTAATTCTTCTTCGCCTTAATAAGTATCCTGCTAACGTAGGCTATCGGTTGGTCTTGACCCACTACTCCTTGTGAGAGCATTGCTCCGATTGCATAGTCAGACGTATCCGTTATTACCAGGAACTCACGCTGGAAGTCCGGGTAACTTAATACCGGCGCGGTCGTTAGCTTCTCTTTTAATAATTAAAATGCATTTTGGTGCTTCGCGCCCCAAATGAATTTCTCGCTCTTTTTCGTCAGAGTAGTCAGAAGCTTAGCTATTTTCGAGAAATTGGGTATAAATTTTCGGTAGTACCCTGCTAAACCTATGAACGACTGAATATCTTTAATCTTTTTCAGTACGGGGAATTCTTTTACTGCTTGCAACTTTGTTGGATCCGGACGTATTCCGTCTTCCGTGATGACGTGTCCAAGGTACATCACCTCTTTCCGCAGGAACTCACATTTATTCGGTTGCAGTTTCAAATTATTCTGTCGCAGTCTCCGAAATACTGCTGCTAATCGCTCGTTGTGCTCTCTTAAATTCGATCCGTAGATTACGATATCGTCTAAATATACTAGGCATTGTAGCCCTTGTAGCCCCGTTAATACGGTATTCATGAGTCGCTGGAATGTGGCAGGCGCGTTTTTTAAGCCGAACGGCATTCTGTTGAACTCATAGTGTCCATAGGGCATAGAGAATGCTATTCTGCTTTTATGTTCCTCTTTCATCAGTATCTGATGATACCCTGACGCTAAGTCGAGCGTAGAAAAATATTTCGCGTTACCCAACTGGTCCAAAATATTGGTTATGTTGGGCAGCGGAAACGAGTCACCGATCATTAAGTCAATTAATTTCCGAAAGTCTATGACTATTCTTAATTTTCTCTGTCCTGACGCGTCTATCTTTTTTGGAATGATCAGTAGTGGTGCGTTCCACTGACTATTACTTGGTCGAATAATGTCGTCGGCTAGCATCTTTTGGACTTGACGATTTACTTCTTCTTTATGCTTCGCTGGCAGTCTGTAAGATCTTACATTGACCAGCGCACTATCCGTGCGTGTAGGTATCTCATGCGCCACTGCTTCTGTGTGAGTCAGTACGTCTCCCTCCAAATGGAAGATATCGCAAAATTCCTCACAGATTTTCAGCAAAGTTTTTCTTTCTTCCGCGTTTAAATGATCGATTCTCAATTGTTTAAACAAACGCTCCCTTTTTTTTGCGCCGTTTCATTGCCACTCTCGACAGCTTCCCGTAACATGAGCGCGTGCTCGGTGTCCTCTGTCTTTATCTCTTCCACAATGACACTCGGCATCGTTATCTCTACTGTTTCTCCGGTCGTATTCATTACACTGACCAGACAAGTATTGTCCTCTGGGCATATGAGACAACACCGATAAACACTCCGGGCTTCATTTTCTCTGGTTTTATCTATTCTGTTGCGCTCGGTTACCGCCTGTATGATCGTCTCGCTACGGGGCGTTAACGTAAATTTTTTATGCGGATGTAACTTCAAAATTGTGTCTCCAATTTTGACTTGTTTTTTCCCATGATCGCACTTCGCGCTTTGTTTATTTAGGAAATCTATTCCTAGGATGCCCTCATAATCCATCGGGAAATCATCCTTCACTACGTACATCGTGTGCCGTATATCTTGTTTCTCTAAATTTATAGTAGCTAGTATTTTTCCGATCGTGTGGATTTTATGTTCAGTTACGCCGGTAAAAGCCATGCCGTCCTCGCGCATTTGGGTATCACCTTTTAAGGTTCCTACCTTTATTAAGGTAATAGTTGTGCCCGTGTCCAGCAATAGGCTCATCTTCCTCTTTTTGGCCTCTCGTACGGGTATCGTTACAAGGTCTAGGCCGTTGTGATTGCGCTGCTTGCATGTCACTTGGGTAACTTGATGCTCGCAGACGGCGCTTTTGTCCTCTTCTTTCCTCCTTCTTCCTCGCTTTCGCTACTACTGTATAATGCTTCGCCACTCTCTTTATCACGCAGTGACTTACCTTTTCTTCCTATAGCGGTGGTATTCACTCGTCTCTCTTGTCTCGGCTGTCTCGGTTTTTCGTTGTGTGGCTTTCCGTGCAGCATTCCTTGCGTTTATGCCCTGCTTTCTTACAATAGGTACAGTATTTATCTACTGTATTCGCGCTTGCCGTTCTATTTGGCTTCGGTAACGGGTATCGATTCCAACGCGATCTGCATTCGCGTCCGTTATGGCCCATTTTTCCGCATTTATAACATTTGTTCAAATTTTTGTTATACTGGCCTTCTTTATTGCTTTTATACTGATCGACAGTTTTTTCTGTCTTAGGATTTATACCTTTCAATTTTTCTTCGTTTGACGCGCCTTGTATTGCGTCTGTCAACGACGCGTAATTTCGAGATCGCACTATTAATTTTATTTCCTCCCGCAGTCCAAGCTGGAAGTTTTCTAGCGCTAATCCTTGTATCGTGTCAAGGATTCCCTTCCGCTGCTCGGGCGTTTTTTTCTTTCCCTCTATCATCGACTGATATAGCTCCATAGCGACATTGTCGATTCGTAAGCCGTACTCTTGCGCGCTTTCGCCGGGCTTTTGGCGGGCTTGATTGAAATCGTTTGTGATATGAGCAGTACCTCGCTTGGCTAGATAGCATATCTCTATTTCTTGTTTTAATTGGGCATATGTGCGTATATCGCGCGTTTGGAAGTCATGTAGGGCTTTGCCTTTTAACTTTGTGCATAATATTGCCCTCAACAGCGATCCTTCGTTTTGCGGATTTATTTCTCTTACCACGAATGAGTTTGCATTTAAGAATTCTATCACGTCGTCTCGTATCGTTCCGTCCATTGCAGAAATCATATCGAGCGCTTCCTTTAGCTTCATATACGCGCTTACGGGTTCAAGCGAATTTCTAATATCCGCTGCTATGCGACCGTACGATATTTCTAATGTTTCCGTGTTTTCATGCACGCTCAAAACATTTGCATTTCCGTATTGTGCAGTTTCCACTCTACTCATCCGGTCTTGTAGAGCTTGCATTCCGTCGAGTATTTGATCTAATACGTTTAGCACGTTTCGTTGATCGTGTTGCGGCTCGGGTTGCGCCTGCCTATTGCGTATCCGTCCGATCACGGCACTCATTCTGTTTATTTCTTCGTTTATCTCCGGTGTTGTCACTCGTCTTTCGTCACCTGCGTCTCCGCGCGGTGTGCCTGGAGGTTGAGTCGACATGCGTCTCAGATTACGTGCCGCGGTGTAAAACTCTTCCGGGTCGAACACGCTGCTATCATACGACGTCAATGAAAATTCCCTCCGTAGAGTAATGCTAATGTCTGAATATATACTTCCGCGTGATTGTTCGCCTGTCGGTTGTACTAAGTTTCCGTCGCGTCCGTTCATGTTTTGAACTATACTTTGATCTACCTCGTCAAAGGAAAATTCTTACTCTACTATAACGTTAGGTGGTAAATCTGATACAGACGCGGAATCATTCGAATATTCTCGCTCTAGATTTCGACGTACGCTATTACGAATGTCTTGCACGGCTTCGCTTATTATGCGTACGGGGCTCAGTGCTCTCGGCCTAAGTGTTCGGATACCTGGGTCGCTATGTAACAACGAAGTATTTCGTTCGGGGTTGCCTTGACGAGTTGGTTCGCTAACCGACATTTACCGCACGCTTTTATGCTTCGCGCTATTTTTTACAGCTTTGACAAGAACGACTTACATAATTATAGCGAGTTGTCGCATGTTATCGTCTCTCCGCTGTGGGTCGTTCGGTGCCTCTCTGGCGTGCTGTCCGGTTGTCTGCTTTAATCGCCGGATTGCTTTCTTGGGTACGCTCCTATGCGGGACGTTTGTTGATCCTCGGTCGGTTCTTCTTACAGGATGCCACAGTCTGGCTTCTGCGACGGGTCACCGCTGCCACCACTTTTGTTGTGAGCCTTAGGAGTAGACTCAGGTTCCCGCCGAAGGAAGTTGGAAAGTTCTTGTTTCATGTGTAGCCACGTTGTGATCCAATAAATTCTTTATTTTGCGTTTACAAGTCCCATTTCTTATTTTATTAGCGCGATTATACAGGTATACGAGCGTCACGCGTTACTATAGCGTTTCAGTAATTGAGTCCGAGGCGTCTGCCGTCGGCTCTCTATTTATTAGAAGCCTGGCCGAATCGGCAGGTCTTTTGTTCGTTTAACAGGTTCGCCTAATTGGCGTTCCCGGTATCGATTACTATGTCGCGGTGTCGGCGTAACCGGTATTGATCTCGTAATCCGCTTTATTGTTATGTAGTATTACTTAATTATTATTTTTCGTCAGCGGGGGCCTTCGCCACTCGCGACAGTACAAAAAAAATCAGTAATATAAGAAATAAAAAAATAAACTATAAACTTATAGAACTTTATTTTCTCTTGTATATATTGTTACGTCCAGCAGATTGAAATATTTTTGGTTGGAGTAAAAGAAGACTCTCAATTGTGTGGAATAGAGCGGCCTCCGCTGGTTGGCGTCGTCTGAGCACTCGAGCCAGGCTTTTCCTCGTAATTCACTGACAATTCTTATTTAATATTACAACTAATAGAAAAATTAATGCGCGAGCGAATCTCGTAACGAGGCAATCACGCCAAAAGATAATTGAATATTGAAAGGTTGAAATACTTGTTCAACAATGAACTAATAATCTTGAATTAAGGACGCGAATATGCGCGGTAATAATTATGAACAACTGATCTCAATGAATTACGGACAACGAATGCTGAATGAAAAGGTACGCGCGCTCTTAGGCGTAGGGCGTTGTATCCCTTCGCCGCGCGCGTAAAAGGTGAAGAAGTGCCGCCGCGACGCCGCACGGCCGCGCGGCGTTCTGTGCACGGCTTATTGTACCTTGATGCTTGGAAAGTCTTCCTTTGTTCTTTAATTAACGCAATATTAATGTAACTTAATAATTAACGCAAATAGTAACGCAGCTTAATAACTGACGCAAACGATAACGCAACTTAATAACTAACACAAATGATAACGCGGAAAGAAAGGAGAAAAGAAAATGAATAAAATATATGGATTAAGGTCGCGATTAATAAAGTCGGAAAGAATCAGTGTAACAATTAAGATTGATATAATGTAATAACGGGTTTC
>QKQZ01002521.1:0-25933 GCA_003595255.1 Solenopsis fugax | reverse complement strand
ATTTGATCACTAATCAACCAAACTTTGGTTGATTTTACAAAACATTTCTCTCAGTGTATAAAACAATGAATTGTTAATTTGATAGTCTTTTTTTTTGTGTAGATCTTATAATGATTTTCGCGGAGATAGATAAAAATTATTCTCCATATTTGATTTTATCATCCATCATTTATATCTGTACTCTATAGTGTATCTATTTACGAAATCGCGCCGGGTTGTTTTCATCGTAGATGATTTGCGAATTCCGGGAGGGGTCTCAGCCAATATACATTTATGTATTTACTTGCGAATAAAGTCCCGAATAAAGAAACGAATAAAGTCACTCGGGGTCGCTCGAGATAGCTAAGCGCGCGGACAAACTTCGCGGCTGCGCTACATTTCCTCGTCGAATTTCTACGGCTTCTCGCACAATATCCATTTTTCCGGGAAACTTTCCGGGTCCGCTCCTGAATTCCAGACGGTGGCGCGTCTGACCGTACGTGTCTGCTACTACTGCGCGAAGAAATACGCATTGTGGTAAGCGGACTCGAGAACGACGAAATACGGCCGCGGTGTACTACGAGGGTAGATGTATGACGACAAAAGGAGCATTAAGAATGACGGAACGCAGCGGCGAAATAGCCGCGGATTTCATTACGGTAAGAACGTTGTCCCGGAGGGCGGAATATGAGTCTCTGTAACGAGACGACGACGACGACGACGCCCGTGGCGTGTGGCGCGACTGAGTCTGTAATAACCGAATCTAAATCCCGGCCGGTCGCTTTTCCGCATTAATCAGAAGAGAATTTCATTCGTGCCCAGCTGCGATGAAAGTGCCAGGAACAATAAAAGCGCATTCGTCGCTGTGTGCGTTGAAAATTCAGAAAGATCTCGGTTTCTCGCCGAGTTCTTGGTATCTGAAATTTCAACTGCGATCATTACGTCACACTTCGTTATACTTAACGTCGGTGCGGTCGAACGACGAACTTTGACCCGTTCCGAATTTTGGTACCGGACATTAACGCGGTTAGTCGACTTTCGCGAGGGGTGGCAGACCGCGGAGGAGGAGAAAGAGGTGGGTGGGAGAGAGAGGCGTGGAAGGTAATGGCAAAATATAATAGCGTCGCGCCGGCAAGATAACCGCGGTCACTTTAGCCTGCAAACTTCAAAGTACATTACACCGCCATTATCGTTCCTCTCCGTTTCTCCAGCGCCCACAGTAGGAATGAGGAAGTGAGGCAGAGGGGAGGGGGGAAGATGGGGACTAATATGATTTACGTTTTGACTTCTCTACTAGCTGAGTCTAAACGTGATCTTTTTCAAAGACGGAGTATGCACGAGACGAAATTGGCTTCCCTACTCTTTCGACGATATTTCTTCGCTCAGAGGCCTCGAAGCATCGCCTCTATCTTAGTATCCTGAACGACCCTTCTCGACGCGCCAGACGGCATACGTCATCCATGACGACGGTAAAGCGCGGCCGGAGTTCCGTCGGGCAGAAGGAGGATTTTCTGGGTGGAATATCATTTGATATTCGTCACGCGGGGGGCACGTGCGCGAAATTGAGTTATAGAAAGATGCTATTCAAAAATAGCTGCAAAAAGCAGAAAATAATTGCGATAGTAAGAAGACTCACACGCAGATATCAGTTATCGGGATTAAAAAACACGTAAATAAAGGGAGAAGATCACGCTCTTAATCACGCTGGCTAATTTCAGGTAAAATTTTTTACGGTAATTAATACAAGCAATTGTACGTACAAGAATAGGCTTAAATAAGACTAGAAATATAATACGAAACAATAAAAATAAAAATACTAATACTAACGTGGGTACCACTTAAAGACAAGAATTATACACTGAAAAAAGTCTGGTTATAACTGCACAGAAAAAAAATGACTATCAAATCAACAATTCATTGTTTCATATACAAGCAAGAATAGAAAATCTTCTTGGAAGAATTTGATAATCTTGATCAGACATAATTTGCTTACATGAAGAAACAAAATTTCTTTATGTTAGCAAATTATGTCTCTTTGAGATTATAAATACTTCCAAGGAGATTTTATATTCTTGCTTATATATGAAATGAATTGTTGATTTGATACTAATTTTTTTTCTGTGTGTATAGTGAAATAGTATCAATTAAATATTTTGTCAATATAACCAAAAATAATTTTATTTTACTAAATGTTTAGTAAGTATTATCAAATCTGGTATAAGTTACTAAATATTTAGAAAAGTAAAATTATATTTTGTTACATTAACCAAATATTTAATTGATATTATTTCACTGTACATTTGATACTTATAACCAGTCTTTTTTCAGTGTACGAGCAAATATATATTTTCACCACTCAAAGGGTTAAGAGTGTACTATCGTTGTGGATAAGAATTAAAACTAATGGCTCTCTTCTCACGATACTCTCATTGCTACTATTAAAATCATTTAGATATATGTAAAACTTGTTAATGGCATTGCAAGTGACCGGGCGATACGATACAAATAGCGTTGAGATTCTTGCGGAAAAAAATATTAGATTTCACGTGTAGATACGCACGGAATGAAAAGATAATGTTTGTTTCTACGTGAGCCAGATATTGATCTATTGTCATATGACGTCAATGCGGATAACGCGCACGCGGTTCAGCTTTGGAATAGCGCAGCATGCCCAATAGAATTTCGCTTGATGATTGGTGGTTTCCAATTAGAATGCGTTTACAGGGGCAATTAACGATTCGAATGATGGTAGCGGATGCGTTATCATGTTGATGGACGGAACACGTGCGAGCAAAGAAAAATCAATCCTCTGCGAGATTTTGCCGAGGGTTTTTCGAAAATGTACACGGCTCAGCGAGCATCGCGTGATTGGCAGCAAACTGCGTTGTTTTTTCCTAAAATCACGAGATTTAACTGCTAGATTCCATTGTGTTAAATTTTCAATTCCAGAAAAGAGAAACACTGCTAGCTGCGTTTAATGACTAACAATATTTTAATGGTACGCGCAGAATATATGTGACTCCTTCGCTAATTCAATATTATATTTATGTAAAAAAAGAAATAAGAAATACACGTAATGCTCTCTAATACTACAGAAAATATCACATGTACGTAATTTTATGATATAAATTCGCACAATTTCAAAGTTTATGAACTTTTGTGCTGTTCTTTATACTATCTTTCTCTCTCTCTCTCTCTCAGTCTAAGAATCTTTATTAATTAATTATATATAACAAGAATCTCTATTAATAAATTATATTACAAATTTCCGCTAAAACTTTTAGAATATAAGAACTTGTGCAGATACCTTTAATAATAAAAGCGATTAAAAGCGGATTGAATTAAATTATTCATAACGCGTAGATAGCAGCACTAAGTTTTGTCTTGTTGAACTCTGTTTTCTTCCGTGAATTGGCATTATTGTCAATTTTACACGGAGGCCGCAATAACGCACGTGAAAAAAGAAAATCGTGTATTAATTATTAAGAAAAGAGTGCATGAATATGTAGCGAGGTAATCTTCGTCGATGCTAAGAAGCCGTTGGTCTTCGAAAAGTTAAGATGCTTAAAGCTCATTGGATATTCGACACGGGATAACTTTCAACGTCGGGCTCGAATTACAATGAGGCGCCGCGGTTGTCCCATCTAAATCCCATAAGTATGTACAACCACCTCGGTGCCCGTAGTCAGCTAAAGGTCAACTTACGATCGATATTACACGCAAACGCCTAATCAATGTAGATATTCACCGTTAATCGTGACCTAATCTCAGTAGCTCTCGTATTTGCACGTCAGTCGATTCCGGAACGTCTACGAAACAGCGTCGCGTCAAGTTTGGCTCACGCAAATTCTCAAAAACATTCGAACCTGAAAGTCCATTTATCTTCGAGCCACGGTTCTGTGGACCTAATGCATTTTCCTTGTAAAGGATATCGCGATATGTTGCGACAGTTTTCCAAATAAATTTACGGCCGTGGACAAACAAGCGAGCGATACGTGCTTACGTCAATGCATAACTTCTGCTTCCGAGTTGTTACTGGTTTTTCTTTTTTTCAACTTTATACCTCTAACATGCAACACGCGGTATCCAATCAAGATAAAGTATCGCGATATAGGAGACACGCAAAAACATGTTATCCGAGCGAATGGATGAGAAAGATCATCGAACGCGTATCGTTGTCTTCGGTACGTAAATTCGAGACTAGCGTGCGAGCTGCGATATTTCCAGGCCGCCGTACGCGCTCGTGGCAGATAGGGGCGACGCTTTTAACGACATCATAAAGCACCCCGAGTATACCGGCTCACGTATCCGTAGCAGTAAAAAATAAAGAGGGAAAAAAAAATAAATAATGAAAGCGGTCCCACGCAGCAGGGATGCTCTTGTATCGTATGCGTCCTAGTTTCGTCGGCGTGATCTATATCAGATATTCGCAACGCCCGGTAAACACGAGAGGACTCGATTAAACGGCTCCCGATTAACGAAATTACATTCCGTGCGCGATTTTGGTCGACATTGTCATCCTGCGCGTGATACAAAATGGACTAATCGTCCACGAAAGCTTCCGGTTGTATTGAAATTTAACGTGTAATGAAAATGCGAGGCGTCGCGATGCATGGACGTGCCATATATTCGCGGTATCGTTAACCGGCCCAGCTTACGGGCGATAACGCGAAACAATTCGCGAACTTGCAGTCGTCCCGTTCCACGTATCGGACCGGAGAGAGATTAGACCCGGATCACTGCTCGTTGTTCAACACGATGCGACACTGCGACCGATCCAGGCATTGCCCGTGGCTGATACCTGTCGCCGAAACACACCGAAAACTGACGCCGTTTGGTCATTAGGTAGGCATGTGGGACCCCGGCACCTCACGGTGGACCCCGAGGGACGTGTCATACCCGGCCCAGCGACCGATACGCGTCGCGCGACGCCGATATGAATTTCGTCCAATAAAAGCCGAGGTGTATCCAACACGGTGCGGCACTTCAACTGGAATAACATGCGCGACGATAAAACTCTCGTCGGCTCGTGCGGTTAACCGTTAAAAAAAAAAAAAAAGAGAGATAGAAAAGGAAAACAACAAACATTCCCTCCGATTGCAATTGAACGTGCGCCCGTTGATTTCACCGTATACAGGTATACGAGGTATGTACTGGCCATGAATCAGTGAGGTCAAAGAAAAAATATACTAGGAATTCGGCAAGCTGTAATTAAAATGCTAAAAAATACATATACAGTTGATGCAATTAAGTGATGTGCGTTAGCTTTGTGCAATCAAGGTTGATCGATTAAAAAGCAAGATCGGAGTTCTCAACGAACGACGTGACGAAACGCCTAAAGCACCCAACGATGCTCTGCACGCGACATAAATTAAGCTGCAACGCGCGGTAAATATTATTACAAACTTTCTCGAGTGAAGCATGTTTTATAGAAATGTTATTAAACTTCCACTTGGCCTTACAGCTCGCCTCCTTCTCGGTCGCAATCTCGGTAGCCCTGACGTGAAACAAGACAGGCGAAGGAATGAACTTTCAAAACTCAAGGTAGCAGAAGCTTGTAACATTAAAGAGGAAGAAGTTTTCTTAAAAAGGAACGTGTAAAAGAAAGTGTAAGTCCGCTTTACATCGGAAACTTCACCGGGGTTCCATGGCGTCTCCATATTTTCGCTCGACGTTAACGCGCTGCTATTCGATTGAATCGTTTATTTCCAATTTGACGGATGCAAATTAAAAATTAATTTAAAAATTAATAAAACGCGTTCGTAAAAATAGTACTCGTTAGAAGTAGAAATATGTATAAAAATGATGAGGACCCTTTTGAACTTGGAATACTACCATAGATGAATTTTTACCCAAGCGCTCAATCAATTTTAGTACAGTCTCTGTGCTATTAAAGTTTTAATAGCTTAGCATAACATTTAACAAGATTTTTTTACATAAAAATAGTTTGTGTTAGTTTCAGTTAGTTTAATATCTTTTTTACAACCTATAAAAAAAGACCTATAGATATAAAAAAATGTAAAAAAATCTTAATTATGTGAGTGAATTTTCACTCGGAATAGTGTTAATTTCACCCAGAGTAGCGTAAGAAAAATATGAGCATTCCAGAATTAAAGAGGGGTTGATAATAAATCTGAACACCTATGTTCGAGCACATCTGAATGTCCGGATTTAATTTTCACCTTTGCCTTTTTGTTAAAATTGATGAATGCCACGTAGCTTCTTACACTCCGTAGATTTAATTTCCTTCGTCGCTCTTCGTGTATTTATATTTATCCCTGCGTCAGAGGATTCACAAGGAGAACGGCCAGAGTTATTCGCGGCGCTTCTCACGCCCTCGTATTTATTCATCCCGACATGCAAATACGAGAACGGGGTGTCCCAAGGAATATCGACGGCCCACGAGTCATAAATATCTTCCGCGATCTAAATCACAAATTAGATCCGCAAACAAATCTGTCGGCGAATTCTTGCTTCCGAGATAGTAACCCGCTCCAGCTCGGCGTATGTGGTTACCATACATTTCTAGAAACGTCGTCGTCGAGGTCATCGTCTGACGACCGAACGGAAGGGATACCGACGCTCGTGTCGACCGCGTCTGTCCGTGGTGAAAGCGCAAAGTCGCAAAGAAATGGTAAAAAGAAGAATCACGGATTGCCATCGGGCATAGGTGAACTCCCGGTTCCGCTCAGATATCCTTCTGCGATTCATCGAGCAACCCATCGAATGGCTTTCAATAGCCTGTATAGAGAAACGAATATCTGGAAACCAAGAGGGACGGACGTTGCTTTGTGGCTTGACAATAATGTAAAGAATATTGCGCGGAGACAGGAGGGAATCCGTTTATGAATTTCCTAAATCCGGACGAGAGCAATTCTTCGCACTAAAATATCGACATGGAATCGTTTACCTACGTAATCAGAAAATTACGAGTACATTATTATTTAAATATTATTGCGAGAAATATAGCCTCAATGGTCGAGTTGGCTAAGACACCCGTACTAGAGATTCGGGAGGTTCCAGGTTCGAACCCTGGCTGAGGTAAAATTTTTCGCAATAAATTCTTTACAGTTTTTTCAAGGGGGAAAGGGGTTTAATACTAAAGATGCAAGTTAGCATCGTAAATTATTAAATTGATTCAATTTAATAAATGTGATATTACCTGTTCATGTTCAACTTAGAGCTGTGTTACGACCGAAAAAGTAATTCGGCGCGCAGTCTCGTGAATTTGAATAGATATATAAACTCACACAAATAAATATAAAAGAGCACTTACAAGTAAACCTACCCAAGTGTCACTCTTCGATTTTGATGAAACTTTGCACACTTCTAGGGCGATGAAAAATAATCGACACGTATTTTTTTATATTGGCGGTAATTCAGTTTTAAGGGTAGAAACTACCCTTTGAATATTTGGGGATGTATTCAATGAGACGCCATTTTGATAATAATATTTTCGACATCAAATTTGGATTCAGCGACATCGAAAACCCCCAAAGAGCCTTCACAATTTAAATTGTTCAATGGATATCATTCAAATCTTGAATACATCCCCAAATATTCAAAGGGTAGTTTCTATCCTTAAAACTGAATTACCGCCAATATAAAAAAATACGTGTCGATTATTTTTCATCGCCCTAGAAGTGTGCAAAGTTTCATCAAAATCGAAGAGTGACACTTGGGTAGGTTTACTTGTAAGACCTAGCTACGACCGAAAAAGGCTTCTCTTGTTTAATTTGTATTTATACATCATCGGTCGAATATTTCCGACTTTTAAATATTATTCTCCGTGCGATAATATTACGGCTACAGCGTGCAGAATCCGTTAGTTTACCTTCGCTTATATAGGATACTTCATTCAACTTAAAATATGTCGCAAGATCTAGCGCTGAAGCAAATGACATCTGGGATCGTCTGTGTATCCTTGGATCTACATATGCGCGCTCCGAAATATCGTCGGGAAAATTTCCGTCGCATATTCATCCGTCGTTGGCGTAACGAGGGCACCCACGCGCGGTAATTCTCGCGGCGACGGCGACGGCGACGTCCCATGCCGGACCGCAAACATTTAATTAAACCGACCTTCCTGCGGAAGCCAAAAATGACGAACGAGTGTTCGCGTAGCGCGTATCCTTCTCGCATTCGTCGCAATTCCGCAGAAGCTCATGGAATTTAAAAGTCACGAGTTAGCCGTCACCGTCGTCGTAGCTCGAGCATGCCGGAGACATCTTTCTTCCTTGGTTGTCTCTAGAGTGCACGAGACACTCTTTTTCATTCGGCTCTTTCATCTCCATTCCATGTTTCCTCGCTTCTCGTTATTCCCCTGGCCCCACTGACTTGGCCCCCGGCGTTCCTTTCCCACCCGCGCTCCTGCCTCTCTTCCCTCACGTTCCCCTGGATTTTTCCGGCCCACGTCTCGTCCGCTCCGTAAGTTGCAGCTCGGTAGGATATGACGAAAGTTCCGATCTCCCACGCCTCCGTAACGTTGAATATTCCGTTGGCACGGCACACATATATTATTCGCCAGAAATTTACAACGAGGAAAGGATCGCTACGCTTGAGAAATGTCGCCCGAATTCGATTTAAATAATTCCGCTCGTATACCGGAGTCAACAATGTCGGGGAATACGCGCGAAACACGAACGTGCGTCAAACAGGAAGTTGGACTTTTATTTCGACTTTTATTTTATCGCAACGCTATTTTACTTTATCAAACGGTCGCGGAATAACAGAAACGCACAACGACGCGAAATGGAATAATTTAACGGGGATGTTACGAAATTAGCGGCGGCTGGGCTGTCGTTCCCGGGACGGCATTCTCTTCAAGGAGATCCAGTTGAATTAGAGCCACCACGGGGCTATTGTAATCAGTCTTGACGCTCCAGCAGGAATAATTACGATCCTCGTGAAACTCGAGCGGTTCAAATTTGCAAATCCCGGTCTCGTTGCTCGTGAAATTTGTCGGATTAACTTTACAAATTTATCCCCGCGCTTTTCCTCCCGTGCCACGCTCTTGTGCCACTCGTTCGGGTCTCCGAACGAATATCTTCAGCGACAAAGTCGGTTATAAAGGTTCCCATAGCTTTCCATTAGCAGTGGCTTGGAATGAATTTCCATGCCTATTTACAAACAGCGATACTAAAAACCATGCTTCATATCCTTTTTAATAGTTTCAACAGTTTTTTAACTGTTGGTTTTAATAGGGATTTTTTTCACTCGATACAGCCAGATTGATCCTGTTTTTCAATTTACGAAGAATTCAACGTGACGCGGCGTGGACACTTCGCGGACATGGAACATTTCCGCCTGCGCGACACGCTCATGTACATACGCGCTAGAACACGCGTATACGCCGATGCCGCACAGTCAATCCGTTTAGGCAACGCCGCATTTAAATAACGCATTTTCCGTCCAGCACGTTGATAAATATTTAGCTTACTCCGGCGCGGTGCGCGGAATCGATTGGAAGTTTACGAAGAGCAGTAGACGATAGCGCGTTGTGACAGGAACAGAGAAACGGAATTGCTTTTGACGGATTAACTTTTTAAATCGTTCGCAGGAGAGGGAGGCATCCTGATTGGTTGTTTGTTGAATAAATTCGCACGAGAACGGGCTTCATTCGGGCGCGGTTCAATCTCCGGTGCATTCTCGACTCTCGACAGAGACCTCGTCCCCCCNCCCCCCCCCCCATTGCGCGAGATTATTGTGTTATATGTGCGGCGCGGTGTCGTATAATACAGAAAAGTGAATGAACGTCTCCGGATAAGGAAAAGCTTTTCAAAGGATCGAGAAACTCTAGATTTGCTTCACAATATATCATTAACGTAAAGACCAGAAATCCTAGAATGCACCATTATTCATGCATCCCCCAGTTCTCTTGAATCACGCACAGCGAACATGAGAGAGATGCAGATCTCTTAGTTTAATTTATATTTGTATTTTTTTTCTCGCTATTCGGAACGTGAAACCAAGCCGCGTTTAAGAGAGAAAGATCCAGAGAGAAAAGGAGAGAAAGAGAGATATGTTTGCGAATTGCAAAATCAACGAGACACAGGCTTTTTTGTAATTCATTGCATTTCACGAGCAACTGCATCCGAACCACTTAACGATACTCTTGTGTTGACAAAGAGTGAGAGGAGTGAGAGAAAGCGAAAGAGAAAGGGAGAAAGAGAGAGAGAGAGAGAGACATGCTTCGCGCTCGTATGCAAACATCGACGAGGGTATTTGGCGGGATACAAAGCGCTGCTCGAACTCGCGCTGCTTGCTGATTTTCGAGCAAGAATCGGCGACCGATCGGCGATTTGCATATCCGAATATCAGTTCCTACGAATTGGAGCGTTTGTGGCAAACCGACGAACACGGAATTAGTTTCAAGCCGCGCAGTCGCACAAATACGTCTGTATTTGTATCAGCCAACCGCAAGATATTGAAGCATGGATAACGAGATCCAATTTGAAGGATGTCGCCACGACAGGATGCGGAAGGAGGTCTAATCGTAGCTTGTTAGATGGACGACATTTTCCGTTAATGCTTCTAAATCCAACTCGATGACTGGATAGTATTGAATGAATATTCTCGTTACCTTCTGGTTGTCCATATTGATTAAGTGCCTAAATTTATGCGACTAATCGTTACTTTTCTAAGCATATTTCCTGACGGATTAATATTAATTAAAGATAAATAGATAAAGTGGGATGATTTTCCCAGAACAGCAAGTAAAAATTATATGTTTGTTTATAGTTTTTGAGCTGCTTTTTATTCGGATCTTTAAAAATTTTTAATTTGTTGGAAAAGTATTACAATTAATAGATGAAGCTATTTAATACAAAAATATTTTGAGAACAGAGCTATTATGTTAATGAAAATCGAGATGAAAATGAAAAACTATAGGAAAAAGAACACAATATTAAGTCAAAATCGATCGATATGTGAACACAAATTAGTGAGTAAGGAAAGCTTTGTTCGATCAAAGCGGATTTTGGTGTTTAAAAAGGGCTAAAGAAGTTTTAAAAATTCGATAAAGTCTTTGTTTTTAGATATTAATAATTTTTTTATCAAACAGAACTATTAAAGATGAGAATATTATCATATTATCACTAGTAGAAAAATACGAATTAATATGTTCGCAAAGCTCGACAGTAATAATTAACAGATGTTTAATAGCTTCATATGCTGATTTTAATATTTTCTCGACAAATTAAAATTTTTTAAAGGTCAGAGTCAGATTCGGCAATTCAAAAAGTACAAAAAAAAAATATCGTTTTTTACTTGTCGCTTCGGAGACTAAAATGAGTCCATTTCACCCATTTTTCTTTTATAAAAATAGATTCGAATAGTATTCTATTTCGCAAGTTACATTCGGGAAGCGCGCTATCAATGCTGTGGCATCATTCTATCGTTTATTAGACAAAAACAAAAATAGAACGGGCGCGCAATAGCGCTGATAACACTGATAAAAAAACAATATTGTACATATATTACCTGTATTCCGTAGACTGTTATAAAAATAATCGTTAAAAATATTTTGTGAATATTTTTATAATCCATAGTTTCATGAAAATCGAAACTATTACAACTACGTTTAATTTAAATATTTTTTTCCGGAATATTAAAAAGACATTGGTTGGATGAGAGCATATTTTGAATATTTCGATTTTTCATAAACTGATATAAAATTGGGGAAAAACAAGGCTATCTGTCTATGAGAGTTATATGTATACAGTATTGTTATCTCAGATGTTAAGAAATAGATATCTATAATTCTAACGTGTAATTAAAAGAAATATACAGAATTGTGCTTGGGATGAAAATTTAAAGGTTCTATTCACATTAATACAATTTAATTATAATAATTATTTAAAAATTAATTGTCGAATATCAAAATGGTGAAAACTACGCTAACGAGCCTTGGTCTCTCCTACTATAGATCAGGGATCGCGGTTTGCATTCGGACCACATGCACAATTTTTGCGGACCACGATAGCGGATGAATGTGCTTTGCAAATGAAAATAGTTAAGTTTTAAGAAGACTTTATTTTAAAAGTCAAATATTCTAAGAAGACTTAATTTTAAAACAAATATACTCAAGTTTCTAATATTCTTTAATGTGGACAATTCTGGATTAAATACGTGCGATAGTAAATATTCAGACCAAAAAACATAAAACCGTATACAATGTTTGGCACAACATATATGCGTGAAGCAGTATTCTCGAAGATGAACTTTATAAAATGAATAAGTTTAGATTTCGACTCACAGATGTCCATTTTGACTTAATAAGAATCAGTTGCATCAACTTCATTCTAAATTTTACGCAGGTCGTTCAACGTAAAAAAGAAATATCATTTCTCACATTGAACATAAACATGGAAATAAATAAGTAAAAATACCACGAGGAAAAAAATTAGAAAGGAAAAAAAAAACAAAATCATGTTTTCTAATTAGCTTAGACCTATAGCTGTGAAGAATTTGACCTGGAGTCACTGTGTTAAAATTTGCTGGACCGCGGCAGAAGTCTAGCAAGTTTTTAAAACAGAATTTTTTTCCTCGAGTAAAAATAATTGAAGATCTCTGTATATAGACAAATAATCCCTGTAGACAATCCCGGGTTTAGTTCCCTGTGCATTTTTCTATGAGAATACAAATTGGATAATAAACTGATCGTTAGAGAAACGCGACGAATTAGCACAACAAATATCATAAAAGCAATATTCGACTGAATGCAGATGTATGGTCGGCCAGAATCATCCGACTATAATGAAGCAAAGCGCTGCTGGCGTCGCGCAATTAGTTTAATTATACATACGTATATATCGTGCGTATCAGCGCTGGAAATTCTTCCACCATACGCCATTCGGTGAACGGTATGTAGAGTTATAAACGTATATCGATACAACATCATGAATATTATATCAGTAAGCGACGTTCAGCACGATAAGTCGGCTTCAGATACATTTCATCAAATTTCAACAGCGATTTTGCGCAATTCTCACAAATCTCTCGGCTCAATGTTAAGCTGTCATTGCTGCCATTATCGCGTCGTGACTTCGATCGCTTGTTGTCGCGTTGGCCCGTATTCGTCGCCGTAATTAGAGCGACGAACAGCAAGGGAACAAGCTCGGCATCTCTTCTTTTTTTTTTCTCTCCTCGCTTTTATCAAGTGGCTGACCCGCCGACCTCGATCGCGGGGGCGGACAAAGGGTTCGAGGATGATATTTTTTTTTATGTCCCGCTCGTTTTTCACGCCCGCTCCGTAATATCGCCCGTCAACTTTACCAAACTCGCCCCAACTGCGATATCTCTCCGCCCACTCCTCCCCGCCATCACCCCCGTTAGCCTTCTGCTATCCTGCATTGCCCCGCGTCGTCCCTTTTTTTTCTATTCCCGTTTCCCGACAATCTATGCCAGACGCTTTTTTTTTATCGCGTGTGCCAGCAATTTATTTGGCTGATAGTTCTTCCGAGAGTTGGTCATAAAAATCGTTACACCGACCAATCGTGTCCATCGAACACGTTTTGTTCATTCGATCGCACGCGTGACGAGACTCGCGGATAATGTCAGGCAAAGAAAATGACGGCAAGTAAGAGAAATCGTCCCTTTCTTCTTTTTCTTTTTTTCATCCGCCCGGTCCCTCGCTCCTCCCGTTCTTTTTGCGCCGAAAGAGTACCGACGACGGCGTTTTTCATAAATGCCAATGCTTTTTCCGAACGGCTCGCTTTATTACGACTGAGAAAAGGAGGGATTATTGGACGTTTATCGTCACGATACTTTAGTTTTATCGATCGCGGAAGAGCTTCGTTTGTCTTTACCACGGTTTGCTCGATACGGATATTTGCTGCGGGCGTTATTATTTGACGCGCCAGAAATTTTCCGTCTAAATACAATGACATTTTCTACATTTTACACCGAGTAACGGTTCCCCGCAACAGCGCTAATATATTACACAAGGGAGCCGTAATGCAGCTGGAAATGCAACGCGGGAATTCCCGTGACAAAATCGCCGCATCTGTAATTATTCATAGTACCAAAATCGCAAACAATTAGCCTCGTGCAGCACTAATTGGATAAAGATGTAAAATCACTTTTCTTCTCGTTTCTCCAGTTTGTACCTCGTAAATCGGCGAAAACTTTACCGGCTGGTCCAGTCATTCGCGAAGGAGAGAGAGAAAGAAAGGGAAAGATTTACATTTGCAGCAAGAGAATAAATATTCCAGCGAGGAGAGCCGGCGTCGTCTTTTATGGAGCGCGCTTTCGATGTTGTCCCATGAAAATACTTCGAGCTTCGTCGACAGCTTTCCCACCGCCGACAACAATGGCACGACATTTCGTACGAACCGCGAAAACAAAGGGCGACGGTTTCTTGCTCACGCTCCGTCTGTTTTCTCGTTACGATGTTCCGGGAATTCGCTTAACTTTCGACGCGGAGCCCGACTTGTTCCCGGAGAAAGGCGACATAGTCCGCGCGCGCAGTCGCAGTTCCATTAAGCTCGCGGTGCAACAGTTTTACGTACGGAAGTAACAACTTCTTCTTCCTCCTTCCTTTTCTTTTGGATAAGCAACAACACCGTAAATAAAACGATGGCGCGCGTAAAGAGCAACGTGGGAATAATGATTCGCGACGTTATTCCTAGCTCCGTGCGCGAAATCGCGTAATTACCGCACGCGCGTTTATTAGTCGCGCGAGCTGCCTTCCTAGTCCGATTATTAAACTGGTTAGAATAAGTCGATTGAATTTAATGCAACTAGAACCTTGGATGTATCTTGTAGAGTGCTTACAAGAGAATCGTTTCTATACTGCAGCAATGCGGAGCAACAGTTAACTCGGGCGTTAAACGGAACGTGCGTCGAGAGATCTGCATGATACGACTAAAATCAGACAGTTATACGAAATGTAACTGTGCTTTATTGATTTTTGCGCATCTTGGAGATTCTTTGCGAAACCACATTTTATATATTAAATTATTCTTTTTATGTGCAACGCTAAATCGTTTATACAAATTGAATGAGATTCCAGATTTCAATTATACGCAATAAGAAATGATCAATGATCAATTTATCAATCGCTTTGGATTGCTAAGTAGTATCACTGAGATTATAAGACGTTTTAATTCCACAGTCTTCCACTGAGACTCTCTTCCGTCTACTACATTTTTTATATATTTATCTCATTTCTTCTTCAGTATTATCTTTTTATTTTGTATTTATTGAGAGAATATTTATATAAAATATATATGTTAGTTTTACGTTTCTGTAGGAAAGCACTCTCTTTTCCCTCCTCTAGAACACTGAGAGAAAAAATTGTAGTGGTGGCAACTATAAGGGGACAACCATACAAATTTTATTAATATAATTATAATATTGTATATAGTTAAGTGAACTATATTATAGTTATTACAACTAAGTTTATGGTTAAGAAAACCAGTAAAAAATAGTTATGATTACTATATTATATAGTATATTACAACTATTTTTTATTAGTTCTCTTAACCATTAACTTAGTTGCAATAACTACAATATAGTTCACTTAACTTATATATTATAATTATATTAACAAAATTTGTATGGTTGTCCCCTTATAGTTGCCACCACTACAATTTTTTCTTCCAGTGAATAACAGATATATAATTACCTAAATGTTGCAATTGAAATACATCACATAGCATATATGTATAAGACGGGATTTTCTTCAGTTTGAAAAAAGCTGTGACGACTATCCATGATCATGCGAATGGACAATTACGGCATTTCGCGTTTCAAATTATTTATACGATGTCTCATTTCTCATTTCAGAGCAATTGCCAGCAACTTCAGTGACTCGGCGTTTCGCACATGCAAAAACCGTACGGGGGGTAGCCGGGGGTGTCGCGACGAAGG
The DNA here is from genome assembly GCA_003595255.1 of Solenopsis fugax. Classification (NCBI taxonomy): domain Eukaryota; kingdom Metazoa; phylum Arthropoda; class Insecta; order Hymenoptera; family Formicidae; genus Solenopsis; species Solenopsis fugax. The sequence goes on along the minus strand of QKQZ01002521.1, from coordinate 10,081 downwards.
AAAAATTCTCCTCTTACGCTTCGCTCTTCCATTTACGTTACCTTTCTTTTGGCGTTTTCTCGTGTCACACGCGTGTCACGTGCGCCAATTATCGACGATAAAATCAGCGCCCCTTGCGCTCGTTATCCAGGTACGGGGTATCGTGTCCGAATAAAAATTCCTTTCGGACACTCCCTTATTTTCGCACTGTCATCACTACGGTTAATCCGGCCCGCCGTAAGATCGAGTCCCGAAATTCGAAGAATCGCTCAACGAGAATGCGAATCTGTATGATCGAGGGCAAAACCGTAAGGGAAAGCTTTCAGAAGAATTTTCCACATATGCAAATTCACTCGCGAATGAGATGAGATATTTTCTTGCGTGCAAACTCTCATTACGATTCAAACCGATAATAAATTATTCATTTGATCTTTCGTCATTATAGAAAATTCTATCCGTTTTCAAGGATAACTCATCGTAACAACTATGTTGTACATCATTTTCGGAGGAGGTAAATTTCGACTTTGGGAGCAATGCAAGTTCACGCAAAAAAGCAGCCGTTTCCGTTACGTGTCCGCCCATCGATATCGCATCAGCACAAAATTCGGCACACATTCGACGAATTATTATCACTGATCACGGGGCGCAACACCAAGAGCGCCTCTCTCCAGCACACTTGACTGAACGAAGATCGTAGCTCGATCGAGACAACAAAACAGAACATTGAACGAGACGTGCCGAGAAGCCTGAGATATTTTTGTGCCCGATCGAGCTTCCATGTCACATGATAAGATCGTTTCCGCTCGTCGCCGTTCAGAAATCCTTGTCCAGCATAATGCGATTGACGAAATCGTGCACCACGAAGCACATTTTAAAAAAAGGGAAGGAGGGGACACTTCAGAAGTGACAGACGGAATAACGAAGCAGATCGCTGAATTCTCGCTTTCGCGACAGGAGAGACGTCTTCGCGCACGGTAATGAAAAGATCACCGGCAGCGGCGGAACAAGTGAAAAAGAATCGATCTCTCGGGCGATCGGACGACACGCTCGGCAAGTGGTAAGAGTCAACGCCGATGTCCGACCGTCGTTGTGGCGCGCGGCGAGCCACTGACTGTCTCCGCCAATTCCACGCCTTTCCCTATTCCACCCCCACCCCGTTGTACACCACCACCTACACGTACATCCCTACCACTTGGACCAGCCACCCCTCTTTCCTCAACGCACCCTTTCCTCAACGACCGCCGGCGCAAACGCCACAAACCTGCTTATCCCTCTTCGCGCGGAGGATTCGAGGCCACTGTTTCGGTCGTTCTCCCGGCTCGCCCGAGATGCAGTTACGCTCCTCCTTTCGCTGAGGGCCGAGCCTACGGGCTCTCTTTCCACTTTTGATGGCTTTACCAAGACTTCTTCTCTCGACCCCGAGTCGTAATTTAGACCCTAATCTCGAAGGAGAGCCCCCTCTTGAGATTGCGCGTATTTTATTAATTGGTTATCAAGGAATTACGGGCTAATTAATAATTATTCCGCGAAAGCAAAAGCCTGCCCCTACAGATTCATATCTGTAACCCAGCTCTTCAAATATATGATATGCCACAATAAATCTCAGCTTATTAATTGTACTATCAGACTACACGATTTATCGGGCTCATTAATTAAATTTGTCATAAATACGCAGTTACGATACGAAATATAATTATAAAGCTAAATTTGCGTTTCTCATAATAAATTTCAGAAATGTTGTGTTTGTTTATTACACCTTTAACTCTATCCAATCAGGACGGTTCGAGGAGGAAAAAAAAATAGACACATGAGTAATAACGTTCAGCGTAGCAATCGGACGCAATCTCGAATTGCGCTATCTATTTAACTCACTCGAGCTTAACAAAAACATATTAAAACGCATTAAATCGTAATATTACGCGGATCATGCCGCGGATTCTGCCGCGCTGGCATTACCTCTCCTCTCCGCTGCGTCGCCGAAAGAAAAAGCAAGTTTGTGTGCGAGCGCGTGCATGTATGCGCATACCTGGATTTATTTCATATTAAACTATGAGCATACTATTATTTCACGCGCCGTCGGACGACGATGGTAATCCCGCGACAAATTATCGCCGGATTCCGGCTCGCACCGGAATTCCGCCTTTTCTTCCGTGCTTCTGCCATTCTGTCATGCCGCGCCGCACCCGCACCGCGCCGCTTCATGACGGAAAGGCCGTCCCATTAATGTTGCGCCGGTAACTATATCTCGCGAGGGAAACTTCATTGCGGCGACGACGTATCGACGAAATTATCACGGCCGTCCGGGCATTCCCTAAATAGAGTCGCGTCGCGAATCGCGATCGGCCGTTCAACCGTTTCGACGATATTCCGAAAATATTACTGTAAATATGAGACGAGCGAGATTTGAGGGACGAAAATGTAATCGTGTTTGTCTAGACATCTTACACTGAGAGAAAAAATTGTAGTGGTGGCAACTATAAGGGGACAACCATACAAATTTTGTTAATAGAGTTATAATATATAGTTAAGTGAACTATATTATAATTATTGCAACTAAATTAATAGTTAAAAGAACTAATAAAAAATAGTTCTAGTATAATATATAATATAGTATATTATAACTATTTTTTATTAATTTTCTCAACCATTAACTTATACAAAAAAAAATTAGTATCAAATCAACAATTCATTGTTTCTTATGTAAGCAAGAATATAAATTCTTCTTGGAAGATTTTATAATCTTAAACAGACATAATTTGCTAACATAAAGAAATTTTGTTTCTTCATGTAAGCAAATTGTGTCTGTTTAAGTTTATCAAATTCTTGCTAGAAGATTTTATATGCTTATATATGAAACAATGAATTGTTGATTTGATATTCATTTCTTTCTGTGTAGTTGCAATAATTATAATATAGTTCACTTAATTATATATTATAATTCTATTAACAAAATTTGTATGGTTGTCCCCTTATAGTTGCCACCACTACAATTTTTTCTCTCAGTGTAGGAAATATAAAGATATCGAAAGAGATACGATTTTATTAATTTAATCTTAATTTTTTCCGAATAATTTTAAGCGCGTTATCTTTTATCAAGTTCTCAAGAAACAGTTGACGTAGCAATTACTGTCGAAGCTTCTACTGTTTACGAGAACGACATGACGTTCAATTAAACCTCGATACGCGAGAAACTTATTGACGTCTTCGGAAGTTGCTTCCCGTTCGTCAAACGTTACCTGTTCGATATTCGCGATTCACGATGCAGACGACAATCGGCAAAGAATATGGATGTTCACGTTGAAGCGTGGGCAAGCTCAATCTACCGGACGACCCCTTTTTCTACCTGGCAATTCGCAAAAAAAGATAAAAAAAAAGAAGGTCAGGTCGTCTTAAAAAAGCAGCACGTCGCTGTACACGGGCGAAAAACGACCTGCGAGGGGAAAATCCGACTCGTGCAATCTCGAGGACGTAAACGGGCTTGTCGGCGACAGCCCTCGGAACCCGCCCTCCCGTCGATACACGACGACAACGCCCGACCGACTCCCCGGTGTAAATTACGCTCGAGAGCAGTGTTCTCCCCGCGACTAGAGAGATTTAGAGAGCAGAACAAGAAAACAAACAAACCGATAAAAAAAATATCAATTTCTAATTTAGGACTTCTTTTAATTATTCTCGAGCGAAGCGCGCTCAAAAAAGAAACTCAATAAATACGTTAGCGAGAAAAATTTCGAGGCGATTGAACCGGAAATCGAACTCGAGACTCTCGCTTCGCCGGGTGGCTACCGGAGTCTGAATGGTTTAGTAGTAAGAACATTTCTCCGAGTTTAGAAAACAGAAAAGAATCGCGGTGTTAAAAGAATATTTTCAAATTGATTTCTGAAGCATTTAATTAATCACGCTTCGTTAATCACATCTTGAGCTCTTATTGCGGCAGATAATAATAAAATTGGCATTTACAAAAATATAGTGTTTATAAAAATATTTATAAAACAAGACGAATCTACCATTTTGCTTTGGCAAGACTTTAAACTGCTCATTTCGCGATCGATTACAGAAGAACTCGATTAGCCATGCTAAATATATCCTTCCGCCAGCATCGTGGCAACTTTTCCGATCGCAGTTTGAGTTGCTCCTTAGTAGCAAAGTTTTCGTTATCGTCTCGGTACTTATCTCGAAAGTATGTATGGCGAGCAAACTTCTAGTTACTTTTCTCGGTTAAATTCGACGTAAATTTCGCCAGTTAAACGATAAATTGATAAAGAACCGACAATAATAAACATTTAATAATACACGTACCTAATAAAATAAATAATAATTTGTAATTTGTAATTTCAATATAAATTATACAAAAAGCGTGTTTTAAAAATATGCTATTTTATTTTTATTTCATTTGCAATGCTTAATGTGTTTCCATTTTTGTGAAATTAATTTTTAATTAAAATATTATTTAATAACAATTTAATAATATATTTTTATTATACATAAATTTAATTTTAGTATTATTATATACTTTTCTTTTTCCAACATCGAGTAATCTATTTATTTTGTTAATTTATTAATAATGGAGAACTTTTTATCCTGCTTCAATAAAAATTTTTAATATACAATTAAAAATTTCAAAATTTATGATTTTCTTGAACTATTCATTGTACTATCATTCGCAATACGATAATCTTAAATCTTTAAACTCAACAAGTCTAAAGAATCAATAATCGACTAAAAGAATCAATAATCTGTATAATCCGGAATATTCTACACGTATTTTCATGAGGATAATAAAAATTTGTTCAATATTTCAACTTTGTCCCATTATAGGAAAAAGAAAACCCTCGTTGATAGCCTACTCTAACAATAACCCTTACTTATAATAAAAAAGATAATGAAAGAAGAATTGAAAGATCTCTCGAGATATTTCAGAAAAATTTCGATAAACCTTTGATATATGAAAGGATCTAGCGTTTTTCTGTAATAATGTTACTATTGAAGGGAAATGGAAGAGAGAGAATGATTCATAGAATCGATTTTTCAGAAAAGATCTTATGAAAATAAAAGATATATCAAGTGTGTAAAAATCTTTGAAAACTATATAACTGTGAAGTTGCTAAAAACGAGTAGTGCAAAGTAGTAGTATCCTTAAAAAATATACTTAAAAAAATATATTTTAATTGTAAAAATTTTATTTATATGTTTTTTTGCTCCTGTTCAATATATCAATCAGAAACAATTTTCAATTCGAAGAAACTAATCTTATTAATTTTTTCAATCTTTTTTCAAATATTTCTTTCTTTTGGTAATTTTAATGCTAATTTCTGTCTCATATTTTGTCGAGGAGAAATGATAGTGACAGCGCGAAAGAAGGTAATAGGAATCACAAATGGTGAATAATACAGATGGCAAAATCGCGATACAGAATAACGGTGGACCCGACCCATCGTTTGTTATCTCCCACTTATATGCGCATAAAGTAGTGAAATGCACGCGGGTTTGTGAAGGGTACTGGCAAAGCGCATACGCGTACCGAGTATAAACTCAGCTTCCGCCAAGCGGATTATTACAAAGCCCGTATATAACGACGTCGTCGAGCCAGAAACGAAGAGAGAGAGAGAGAGAGAGAGAGAGAGAGAGGGCATTTCACTACGTATTATTTATTGTTAACATAATTAGCGTAGCTTCTCGTGACTTTTAATGGTGCTCATATCGTTAAAGATTCATGAGAGACCACGTGGCGCTCGCGGGCCGAAAGGTTACGAATCTTATACGCGGAAAGGAACGCAGAAATGATGAATTTAGTATCAAATCTAGCAGAGAATCTGGGATTACTTTGTGCATTTATTTGTCACTTAAACGCGGCACGAAAGCGACATTGGATCTCGAAGTGCATGTGCACACATATGGTAGTTAGCGTACGCACGACCGAAACGGAGCTATTGCCGCGGTTGGTGGCCGAGATCGGTCGGTCCAGCACGCGGAGTGATGCTGTAACGAAGTAACATAATGGCCATTCGAGTTCGCAGCGCGTGCGGCTCGTATTATCGTCATACATCGCGTTACTGTCTAGTGTATGATGCACTTTCGAGTATGCTGCTAACACTCGCATAGTCATTATAGGAATCATAATATGTTACGACTAAATTAATAAAGAATCGTGAATAATGCCCTTCAAATATGAGTGTGTAGTGTGAACATTGACGTGGAATATCCTTATTGAAGCGGCCATATTGGACACGAATTAAAATCCCAATAATAATATTCGATAAAAGAATTAATGGAACAATAAGTGTGCTAATTAAAACATAATCGGGATATTCGTATAAGTATAACATTATTTGTGCATGGTTACGTAATACACATATCCCGTTATTGCAAATACAATTGTTACAAATTCGAGACAAAGTAAGATTGTGTCTAATTTGACCGATTATAATTTTAAATGCGTTAATCTCAAATAAACTACTTTTTTTTTGCTTGTAACCTTGACATGTATTTTTACTATTTTAATAGCTCGGTTTATTAAAACTGTCAATGAAATATATTATACATTATATATGTACATTTACAACTACCGTAATAATAAAATTCTCAGTTTAACACATTTATCTAATTAGTATCTTCAATAGATGTGTTATGTAATTGTATCTCGTTTGTTCAACTCGCCAGAATAAAACCGTTCCAATTATAAACGTGTACAAAGCGTAAATATGTACTTATAAAAAACATTTTTTTACATTTATCCAATTGACTTTTTTTTACAATTATATCAAGAAATTATAACGAATAATAAAAATGCCAATAGATTAATTAAATAGATCAATTATAATGATTAACTATTGAGTTTCAAGTGCACTTCCGTTGACTCTTGAGAATTTCATTAATGCGAGTGCATTTACACATAATGGATTTTGCAAAATCATAACTACTATTGGCATCACAAATAACCGGAATATCAATAGATATTATCATTTGTAATATCAACGTCACGAATTTTTATTTAATTTTTTTCATACTTACTACTTATATAATTATCAGTTGCATTTAATTGTAACGATTGTATTGTAATTATAAATAAGGTTAACAGATCACAGTTAGCAATCAATGTTGAAATTAAAGAAACCATAATTTAAATGCAGATTTTTTAGACACTCGATATACTGACATTCTATATATCATTGCATATAAGTACCAGGTAAAAAGTGCGATACGTATTAAAGAAAAGAGTGCATTTGCAAAACTGGAATTTGCAAAACATTTTACACTATTAAAAATTCAATTGATTAGATATATGCGTGATAAATACAACTTTATTCGAGAAAACTTCCACAATTTTTCGAAACTAAATTAAAAATACAAGTAAACCGAAATCAATTACAATTCAAATCAGTTCATCAAAAAATAGTTACTTTTAAGTTTAGTACATTCATCTAAAAGCTTTTCTTAACGTTAGAAACAATTTTCAAAATCGTCTTTCTCAATGATGCTTACAATTAATGTCTTCTACAATTTTAAATCTTGAATCTGGCAAATCTTTTTCTCTTTCGGTTGCATTTTTATCTTGGAGACAAATAGAAAAGAGTCAGATCGGAAAAACAAGGAGGAGAGGGCAGAAAAGTTTATAGTCATGTTCTTTGTCAGAAACTGTTAGATAGTTCTTGCATTATAACAACGTGCAAACTGCTCTATGTAGTACGTTTTGACAAAAAAAAATTACATGGTTACATGACTGTAGTTTTCTACTTCGTGATCTGAGTTTGCGTAACTATCTCTAATTCATAAGATAAAAATACAACTGAAAGAAAAGAAAAATATCTGTTGATGTTGCCGAGATTTGAACAAAATAATAGAAGATACTAAACTAAAAGCATTGAAAAATAAGAGTTTGGAAATTGCTTCCAGCAATAGTTAGAGTGCTTAGACTATTTTATAAAGTAAAATGTAAAATTAATTATAGTAAAGAAATAGTTCAATCTAAATATATCACTTTTTAATGATAATTATAAAATTTTCTGAATATTCTATTGTTCAAACATAAATTTAATGTAAATATTTCACGTAATAACATTCATGTAATACAAACATAGAAACATATGTAAAAATAGAACATGATAATTATGTAAGTCAGTATTTTATATGCCTATGTAGAATTTCCGTAAAATTTATATTTAAAGCATATATGAGAAAAATTAGGTGTCATGTATACAGTTTAAAGTTTAAACGAAATTTTTTCATAATTCGATTGTATACAAACATTAAAGTAATTATTATGATTACTTAAAATATGTAAAAATCAGTCTGCTGTATCGTTTTTATTATACAGCAAAAGTTCGTTAATTTATAAATTTATAAAAATAAAATTAAATAGTTATAGTGCAATAATTCAAGCTTTAGCAATTTACAATTTTTGAAAAAAAAAAAAAAATTAACGCAGAAATACTCATTAAGCTCTATAGACAAAATAAAATAACTTCTTTTAATTACTCTACCAAACTGTATGTAAGCAAATTATGTTTGTTTAACATTGTAAATTCTTCCAAGAAGATTTTATATTCTCACTTATATATGAAACATATACATATATGAAATGACTTGTTGATTCGATACTATTTTTTTCTGTGGATTGTCAAGATAAATTAGACTCAATTATTATAAATTCCGTATTAAACGCACACAACTATTGTAGTCTTTGATTAAAACTCAATGTTGTTTAAAAAACGACGTACGGGTCAGAAACATTGCTTTAGGGCGCTATGAAAACGTCAGTGAGACTTACGCGCGCGTAATTGTATGCGCCAATGACGAGCGGACGCACGGAGGCGTGTGAATCGTCTTCTAATTAATTCTTCGAGTAGACTGATAATATGGTTTTGAACGATCACCGAGTAAGCGAGCGAGTGAGCGAGCGAAGTAGTGGAATGCCGCCGCGTAGATGGGCTCGAACACGGAGTTTCTTCATCGCATGGCACCGTGCGCAGGTGTAGCCTTCGCGTAACGAACAAACGCCTAATAACTTTCGACGATATTTTATACCGTTGTCTGTCCTCCGTCGATTCCTGCCGCAAGACGAGAGATCTGTGGAAAGTAAACGCTTGCGTAAAACCGTCTTCCGTCCCGGCGGTCCCTCTCGCTCGGTCTCCCCCCGTGTCCCAAGGCGACTTCGTGCCAGCGATTCTAAAATGTTCACCTCAGCGGGCGAGTAGGGTAGCCAACCTGTGCTCGATACAGAGGCAAATTTTGCTCCCGCTTCGCTTTAGCGTCCTACGCGAAATTCTTCCAGTCATGTGGACATCGGAGGATACACTTGATGTACACGAAGGCGCTGTTTTTATTGCTTAAAAAATGTAGAATGTCAACTGCTATAATGATTTATGAATATAACGAATGCGTGAAAATACTTTTAAATTATCTCAATTTAATATAATGGAATAAAGAAGCTAGTCATAGAAAACATATATTTGAGAATTTGTAATTATTGCAAGATTGACTTTTTTTCAAAAAAATTGATTTTACGTTAATCTGTGTGTTAAGTAGCAACTCCATCCCCTATCGTGCACGACACATGCGTTAATACATGCGAGCGTTAACGACTTTTCCTAAGCAAGAGCCGTAAGCGATTGCATCAGCCGTTCTCGAATGTTCCGACCCAGGCATGTTACATCATGTTCTCGCATGGATCGAGACGCCACATAAAGTTTCGAGAACGACCGTCGCACGATCCCCTCCAGGGGGATCTGGGCCAATGAGACCCTTAGGCAAGGACGCGTACCATATAAATGCGAATGCGCTACGGTCGAGCTAGCTCTGTTCACTTTTATTTCAGTCAGTTATTGTGACCGTCAATATTAAAAAGAGAAAGAATCGCGACTCAGGGTATCACAACCCCCAGGCGTCGTCGCGAATTAAGGCAACAGCCCTAAGCGTCTCTAAGTGCGAGACTCAGGGGCAAAACCCCTCAGGCGATGTCTCGAGTGTGATTACAAAATAAACTGTGTTGAATAAAATTAAAGGACTGTTTCTTTCAAACATCAAACGAAACCACGGCGTGAAGATTAACCCTTAAACACGTAAGTGGGTCAGAGAGACCCCATATGAAACTTCGAACGCTTACTAT
>QKQZ01002514.1:0-13683 GCA_003595255.1 Solenopsis fugax | reverse complement strand
ATATATACAGTAGAGCCTCCCATATCCGAAGTTCCATTATCCGAATATTCTAATATCCGAACGTTCTACTATCCGAATGTTCCATTATCCGAATAGCGTTCTGTGGTAATGTTTACAAACTGTTTAAGTATACATACTCTTCTACGTAACTTCTCTTTGATTGATTATATCCTAAACAGAACTATTTAGTACGAAGCTAACAGCGTACATTATACAACGGGAACATATTACAATGGGAACTAAACGAAAACATAGTAGTTTTAAATATTGACTTAAATAATAAGTTTTCTTTACGTAAAAAATTTAAGTTTTTTAAATATATGAAGTCCTTTTTGTTAAAAATTTAAGTTTTTGTTTGAATAAATAAAATTTAATATAAAAATGTGTTTATTCTATTATCCGAAAATTCCCTTATCCGAACAATTTTGTCTTCCCGTTATTTCGAATATGGGAGGCTCCACTGTATATATTAAAAAGTTAAACATTTTTTTTACTTTCTTCGGAGTGGGAGAGATTTTAGAGGTGGTAGTTAGCATCGGTACTATTTAAATTGATTTTCAATTTTAATTATATTATAATACTGTTTTAGTTTTTCAAGATCTGCGTTTGAAACCGAAAGGCACGCAGTTCGGATAAATTGGAAGTACATAAAAATCACATATAAAATATTATTTTAGCATTAGGATTTTGCTATGACCGTCTTGGCCCATCTTCTATTTAATTTGTTGTATTAAAAATTTTTTAATACAACACAATACAAAAAAGACATTACTGGTTTGACTTTCAAATAATACACACGCTTCCTGGGAGATGATGTCTGTCAGTCGTAGGTACGAATCTTACAATTTTTAAATTTATAATATTTATTTAACTAGTTTGTAATTCTTGACGATTTACAAATTTATTCCACATTATTTTTAGTTTAATTTATTATTACTTGGTTTACATTTGGACAATCTATGAATTTTATAATACATTTTTTATTTTTTTATTCATTTAATTGAGTTTTTACATTTTGACAATTATACTACTCGCACTCCTTTATCTCTCTAATAGATCTGACTATTCTCAGCAGTCACTATATAAATTACAAATAAGACTCGCAAATGACTGATAGGGAGGGAGATACTTTGGCCGCCTACTAGGCTTTGTTAAGACTTCGACGTATGACATAAGCGAACGGGTTTCTTGGCGAATTCTGCACGAAAATGTATAACGCATGCAAGTATAACACATCGTCTTACAATAAACCGGTGTAATCTGCGTTTCATGCGAGCGACAATGATCTACATTACTAATTATTTATGTGTAATTCACTGAAGATAACCGCATTTACGGTCGAAACGTTTGGATATTTGTAATGTTTTGTTTAGAATATTAAATGATTTCGTGTTGAAACACCGTTTATATTAGCACGACGATCCGGCTTGCTCCTATAGCCCTTTACTATTATTATTTTGATTTGAATCGGAGAAGCTGTACTTAATATTTTATTGTAATTTTAAAAAATTTTTGTTTAGATAATCATTTTTTATTGTATTTCAGAAACGGTAAAATTTTCCATTTTAAGGAATAGACTACGTAGTCGGGAAATTCTCTGTATACTCTTGCTTTAAGATAATCAAAGTAATTCCGAGATCCGCAGTAGATACCCAGTATCTTTGCGTTTCTCCCGGCTCTATTCAAAGTTCGGGCAAATAGTACACACACGCACACGCCCAACTTTTTTCCTGAAAATCTCAAGGAAACGCGGCGCCGACCAACATTGCGCGCTGTCTTGCTACTCAAACAGAAACTCGTTATACGTCGTGCATGCCGGCGGATAGCGGAATCGCTTCCGTTCCTAATTATTAACTTCGCCGACGTATTTACGTGCGGAGGAGGTGGGAACGGTGAAAACTCGCGGGCGCAACATTGGAATTCGGCTTCTCGTTGACCGCACGACAAATTATCTTCCTGACCGCGCGATATAACGTCCGATCTCATGTGTTTGCCGAACCAGAAACCCGTTGAATATTTTAACCGGCGGGCTACTACCCTCTATGCATCAACCTCGACTTTCGTTCGCTATTCATCGATTTATTGGTTGCTGCATTCAGGTAACGACGGCACTGATATCCTCACGATACATGTGTGAAATACGCGAATACGTGACGATTGTCAAGTCGAACGTTTTTTTTTAATTTAAAAAGATTTTGGCAAGCTGAAAAAAAGCACAAGTTTAAATTATATTAGGAATAGTTATATTAGGAATAATTATTTAATCCGTAAAGTAAATTATATAAATTATTTATAGCAATTGAAAACTTAATTTTGTGTTCAGATGATAAGATAATGTGTTCAGAAAATAATAGATAATTTTTGAAACGAATAATTTTTATAATCGAGCTGTAAAAGAATTTAAAATTTATTTTGTTACAGTTTATTGCGGTTAGGTAATAATATAATATTCTAAAAGAAAACGTGATGAAGAAGTTGCACGAACAATTTCCATGATGCATCAGGAATTCACAAGAATTTTATGTAAAATCTTAAATAATGGTGAATGTCTTGGTTGGCGAGAATTTAAAATTGCGCGGTTACCATATGGTGGTTAATACAACATTCCAACGAGGTCTCTAACATAATAGGCGATCTCTGCTTTTCATTTCGTCCATTTTTCCATCAGCTTCCACTGCTGACCGCTCCGACCTTCTCTCTCTCATTTCCCTTTGTTCATTCCCGGTGCACGAATGTACATACAACGCGGATCGCGATTTTTCCGCTGTATTACTACAGAAATTCCCGAGCGTGCGAAAGAAACCGTACAGAAATAGGATTTACCTCTCTCTTGCGGCGAATAATTATCATCTGATTGCCGCGGCGCCAGTGATTTGAACTTGCGGAATATTTGATTGGGAGATAGACGGATAGATCGATGAATAGATGGATAGATGGTTGGATGGATGGATGGATGGTTGAATGTACAGATAACTGGATACACAGTCAGCTGAATGCAGAACTAGTTGGATTGAGACAATAGCTTCAAATAGTACAACGGTCGGTCACTGGAATCAATAACCGATACAGTCATCGTGGAATATCATTCGTATTTTCAATAACGAATATTTGACAAAGGCTTGAGCAGACTGTATTTTTTTTATCAAGAAATTTGCTCGCGATATTTGCCGACATCTACTAGCTCCTATCTCGAAATTTCGTTGCATTGTTTGTATTTTTTTAATACAATATTTTTATTAACCATTATTCGTTTAGGCGGTACATTTTGTCAGTTCTTGGCACGAGTTGACACTCTCGTCATTTCATNAAAAAAAAAAAAAAAAAAAAATAGTGTCTTTTGTTTATTCAAACTAAACTGCTCTGATGCTTGAAATTCACATGAGTTCTCTCGAGAGATCTGGTGCTGTTTCGAGATGCTCGGTGAGGAAGAGAGCTAGACAAGTGGGAAGAGAGAGAGAGAGAGAGAAAGAGCGGGAGAGTGAATATCGCGGTTAGCCTAACCACTGACGCGATTAATCCTACCGAAACTAATTCGCTCGAGTTTGCTTTATTCAGCCGTGAGTACTTCTCGACGAGAACCGTATGTATGTGCAGTGAAATATTAATAATTAGCGGTACTTACATGCGCGCGGTCGTAGACGGTGATATGTGCGCGACGCTGTTCCGTGAGAAAAAGTTGTCCGATATGGACGTTCTTTGATTTCNTTTTTTTTTTTTTTTTTTTTACCGAGCAACTCATTCGCGTAGCGCGTGGATTAAGAACGCGTATTCAAAGGCAGCAAAAAAATGTGAAAAAAAAAGAAAAGGGAAAAATAAAGGATACAGAAGGGAAGAACGTACAAAACTCGCTTTTACCGAATTTCGCGCGGAGCGCACTCGCCTCGAGAAGTCTTTCTCTACGAGAAAGTCTGGCTCCGCTTGCCTGTTACACACAAGGAAATGGGTCAAATGAGATTACTTACGAACGGTGCCGCGGGTTTTCCGTTTGCCGGCGAGTATCGTGAGGGGTTTACATTCGGGTTCAATCCCACAGCTTCCAAGCGCGGCCGCTTCGCTCGCTCGCTCGCGTGGCTGAATAAAGTAGACGGCTATTTATACGGAACACTCCCTAACACGATATCGCGGCGATATAGCGGCGATGTTCTTTCAAAAACGCAGCACCTTTTACATTGTTGATACGCTACATCGAAATGCGACACGTGATATTTGGCGGGAAACGCGGTACTTATCGAAAATTTTGATACATGTTTGTGGTTTCACATGTGTGTGTATGTATTGACCAGGATAAAAATATTAATAGCTAGTTGTGCCCCACGTTCTCTCTCAATTTTAATTTGTATATTTATTTTATTACTATTATTAATATATTCAATTGTGGGCACGTGGTTTATAAATTTGGTGCCAGAATCTGTAATGAAGTGACAATTGCTGAGGTTGAGCTTGAGTCATGTTCGTTATTTTTGTGCTTAAGAACTCGGTCAAATCTTGTAACATCTTCCTGACGAGGTAGCTCTTCGCCTCAGCGGCTTCTTTTCATATAACTTATACTGAAGATGGCCCGAAGGATGAGCCGAAACGTCTAATTATTAAAGTCTTATGTGACAAATAACCTTTGGTGTTATTATTTATTGCGCACCGTCGACCGCGCTGTACTCGTATTTGCCGCTTTCTATTGTTGTTAATTTAAAAATATTAATATTTAATAACACTTTAATTTTATAATGTAAAAGAATTTTCTTCGTGCCATAGAAGATTAAGGCAACATTTAATCTAACATTATTTTGTCAGAAAATTTTTAATTTTTAACGTACGTTATAGAATTACTGGCGAATTAATATTATACTAAAGTTGACGCATAGTTGAGCTTAACCTGTTTTTTTATGCGCGATACTTAAGGGCTCGACGTGGAAAGTTATTCAAAGTACGATGACGATGATCGCAATTAGCGAAGTGGATAAACGACGGGGAGACGAATTTTCGCTGGACAAAACATCTGCGCTCTGTGAGGGATAAGAAAAACCGAATTAGTTTGGACATTCTCACGGCGTTTGTTCTCTCCCGTGCTGTTTTGGGGAGAGGAAGGGGGAGGGCCGGTAGTCCTGACTCCGGAGCATGATTAATCATTTCTCTTTATCCACCTCCGTGCTGCTGGAGAATTTCTCCTCGCCATTGCTCATAAAAATGTATCATTCCGAGACAGTACTCGGCGTTAAGACTTATTTATCCAGAAGAGTGTGTGTCTCGCAACTCTATGAATTAAAAATTTGTCATTTTAAATAGAATATAAAAGAAGATGACTTTTAAAATCTCTCGAAAATAATAATAAGCGATATTTTTAGTCGTGCTGAAATTTTTGTTTGCGGGTCTATATACAAAGAGATAAGATGATAAGATATGTACAATGAGAAAAAAAATATCTCAAAAATATTATTTAGTCGGTGGATCTTAATAGCTTATTTATTGCAATCAAGTTATTAAAATTTTTTTAATTGAAATATTTATGTAAATAAAATAAAGAAATAATTTTTAATCAAGTACTTTTTTCTTGCTAGTTTTAGAAAATATGTCTAAGTAAAAATATTTACACAGGTCAAACAAATGCATCAAAATATATTGTTTTAAAAAAATGTACTTTGTTTTCATTTAAAAAATTTTTCTCTCACAGGGAAACATTCCCAAGTGTGAATTTCTGATTTTAATGAAACTTTGTATACTATAGGTTACATAAATAGATGAATTTATAGAATATTAGTTGCTGCCCAAAAACGATTTTAAGGGGTAAAACACCCCTCTTGTGTAAAGCAATTTTCAACTTTTTTTGTTATATGTCAAAAACTATTTTATATGATATTCAAGATATCAAAAAAAGTTTTATACAAAAGTTTTACAATAAAAGTACCTCTATTCATTCCCGTTAATATTTTTTTAAAATAATTAAAAATTTTTTTTAATAATTAATTTTAAAAAATGTGATTGACAGGAATGAATAGAAGTAATTTTATGGTAAAACTTTTATATAAAATATTTTTTATATCTTGAATAGTTTTTGAAATATAACAAAAAAACCTGAAAATTGCTTTACATATTTTTACCTCTTAAAATCGCTTTTGGACAGCAACTGATATTTTCTAAATTCATCTATTTATGTAACCTATATGTATACAAAGTTTCATTAAAATCAGAAATTCACACTTGGGAATGTTTCCTTGTCAGTGTATTATGCTACGTAATTAAAATATTAGGATAGCACTGTCTTATTCAATGAATTTTGTACAACGTTGAGAGAGACGCAATATATTCAACAGAAAGAATATAATTATATTAATTGATCTTCTTCATTGTTGAAGATATTTTCTTTCGAGAGTTCTCTTCTTTCAAATTGTCCCAAGAACGACGAATGAGTTCAACCTTTAAAATGCTGCGAATTCTTTGGAAGCGTAATACGCCAAGTTTCAGCGAGAAATCTGCTGCTTATCCGGGAATGCATTTCGTTTAATTACCCCTCACTGTTCCGGATAATTGGCTGAGCGAGGAAAGAGAGAAGGTACCACAGGAACGATTGGGCCTCTCGGATCTTGCAGCACGTCGAAGTCGCGTTTCTTCCTGCGTTCGGTTAATACCATCCCGATCTTTATCCCTATAAGGTTCAAACCCCTACGGTCGTCGCATACTTGTGAAAGAATTTTCCAGCTAGCTTCGTGGCATACCATCTTTTCACGTCCTGCCGGCAATTTTCAATGGAATTTGTCTGTATGGTAGAAGGAAAATAGCAGTTGGACTAGACCGATACTTATTCTTGGCGACCTCAAATGACTTTAACAACGATATTCTTCTATTAAAAGTGCCTGGCGTGTTAATAATTTTGTATATAATAGCTAGAGTCCGACCGAAAATTCGGTTTCGGTTTCGGTTATGGCCAGTTAAAAATTGAAGTTTCGGTTAGATTTCGGTTTCGGTCGAAATTAAAAACAAGATTGTTTCGGTTGGACTCTATTAATAACTAAAACTCCTGATTAGATTTATACGAGAGGTTCACAAAAGATTCTATTAGATCTTATATAACATTTATGCACAAATTTATATTCATTTTTAAAATAAACAAATTTCTTAATTTTAATATTTGAATGTACGTCTCGTTTCACTTTATTGAAATGTACAGAGATTGAACTGTGTTGTCTTTTACACACGATGCAAGCAAAAGAGGATTAAATCTACAATACTAATTGGCTTTACTGGAATTGTTAATATGTATATAACTTACAAAGCAAATTATTATAACGGTATGCAACAATGATAATTGATCTGTACTTGTTAGCATGCATTGTCGATAGCAGTCAGCAAATAATGTAAAAATGATGCCGAAACATACACTGAATTTGCGAAAGCGGATCAGTTTGGAAAGAGATCGTAATTAATATGTTTACAAAATATTTTTCATAAAACGTATGTACGTTCTGTCATTTTTCGAAAGTTAACAATTTAATAAAATGAATGCGTGCTTATTTTTTATTAAAATTAATACTACTAGCTTTTAGAATATTTTCGTATTAAATCTTTATATGTTTATATGTTTGTGATATTTATAAACGTATAAGTAATTTATATAAACCATTTTCGTATATTATGTTCGCATATTATATTATAATTTCGTATTATATTATTATTTATAATATTATTCAATAATAACATCAATTAAAGATAACATAACACGCACGTGAGTTTTAAACAAATTTAAAAATTGTATTAATGTACGAATATTATATGTATAAATATGCTTATAAATATGCTTATCTCTAAAATTAAGTGGAAAGAAATACATGTTCAGAAATATGTAAATTTCCATTACTACTCTATCTTTAAATGAGATTTCTTTTTATTATAGAAAACAATGATTGCTTTCGACGGACGGTTGCTTGATAAATAAAAATGAATATGATATTATATAGTCATTAGCATATTATTTCTATAAAAAAATGTGTCATAAATCAAGTTCATAACTGCTATTATCATATCACGCCTCTCAAGAATTGATTCATGATATCTATTCCACAATCATGATTCCATCCGTCTTTGCGGATCACCATAATGGAACAGCTGTGGGAAGAATCGTAGATCGTTAGGTTTAAAGGCTTTCACACGTAGACAGAGTTCGACTGTAGGGTAGTGCCAGGGCTGCGCGAGGTGCAGCGACGACGAATTAGTGGCTCAACGAGGTACGTGCTCCGGCAAGTGAGGGTGGCTTCCTCATTTTTCGCGGTATCGGCCGTAAACGAGGGGATCGGATTAGGCGGAGGGGTGAAATGAAGAAAAACGAGGGGGATGAGTCGCGTGCGCGACTCGTCGCGTTGCGTCACGCCGGTATCGCTCCCGTGCAGTGGGGAACTTTACTGGGGAAAGAAACAGCGACCTAGGACACACAATCTCGGCCGGTCCGCCTCGGCTGTGCCAACGTTCGTGATATTAATGATCCTCCTCGCTTAACGCGACGTCTCTCGTGTACACGTGTTTTACGCGTCCGTTGGTATAATGCAGCCTGCATTCCGCTTCCGATCCTTTTTGCACGCTGTGACGAGGTTGAAATTTTGCGGGCTCGTCATATTCTAAAGACAATATCACTGAAGAACGATAAATCTTTGTTCTACATCTATGTCTCTTTTCATTAAATATATTATGTGTTATACTTAATGAAAAGTTTTAATTTATTATTTGTATTTATTGATATTTTATAAAATTGATAAACATATTTATTAAATATTTTTCTAATGCATATTAATATATAATAAAAAGTATATTACGTGTTTTTTCTACGTATTTTAACTATCTGTAATTTTTATGTTGTTTAGATGAGACACACAAAATTGTTGGGATCTATTTGCGTTTGTGTGCGGTATACTATGAGACAAATGCTTCCATGCTTAACTACTACCTCTGTTTGCTTAGATTTATTACCGCGATGGTTTCGACAAACTAATTTACGCCTCGAGAATACCGGAGGGCTAAGATTATATCCACATGAGAACATATATGCATTAGAAATACCTATCAGCACACGTGAAATATTCATGTTATGAGTGAATTCTATGAGCACTAAATTTTTAAAAACTATAAATTGAGAGAAAATATTAAATTTAAACGCAATTATATATAATTATATATTTTAATTTTTAAGATTAATTTTTTTTATTTAATATGTTAATATTTCATAATTGCAGTAAATATTTAAATTTAAAATAATAGATACTCAATATTTGTATATGTACCTACATAATATTTTTTTGAAAAATAGAGAGATAAAAGAAAATTCTCATTCTAAGTTCATTTTATTTTCAAAATGAACCGTCTGCATGATTACATGTCATTAATGACGACAGACGATGTGCTCTTGAGAGTTCACGCGAGCGATTATCGCGAGACGACATTTTTAACGAGAGTCCGTCTCACCTTTCTCCTTACCTGAATGCACTTCAATATCGCCACAAAAAAGTCCATTACCACGCGAGCCGAATCGAGCTCGCGCTCGCAGCAAAATTCTGTTGAATGCGAAAAACTTCGCGCGAGAAAGATGAGGACGAAAGGGACCTGCAGCGGTGAGAGTAAAATAGGACGCTGAAACGACGTTATGTCTCTCGCGTAATGCCGAGGTCCCGTGAGGGATGCTCTTCCAAGGAGAGAGAGAGTCTCAGCTGCCACTGTCCCTTACTACTTCCGACGCGCGGTAGCCTGCTCGTCTGCCGCTGGGCAGACGACCCCTACTACTTTTGGCTCCGCGTCTGGCCGGCGGTTATCCGCTACTACTTTCAGCTGGCGCTCCCAGTCTGACCGATGGGCGTCCTGTGCTACTCTCGGCGCGGCGGTCTTCTCGCCTGACCATCGACGCCCACGACTACTTTCGGCGCGGCGATCTTTTCGTCTGACCGCTGACGTCTGTTACTACTTTCGGCGGAGCGGTCTCGCCTGGTTATTGGATGTCCATTACTACTTGCCAGTTCGTTAGGACGGCAAACTCGATTGCCATTGAACATTCGCTATTACTAGCGCCTGCCGCTCGCGCGATAATTAATTAAAAGTACATTAATCAAGAAAGAACAGAAAATAATATAATATATATAGATATTATTTTAATGTCAAATGATAAATATTAAAGACTTTATATTTTTTTTATCTCTATCTTATGTACATTTTGTAATGTAGAATTATATCGTGTAAACTTTAATGGAAAAGAGTCGTTAATACTAATTTTTGATTTCTTAATAATTAATCTTGTTATAAGAATGTTTCAAAGGAAAATTTATTTCATGTCAAATATAAATAACTGAGAAAAATTAAAAAACTAACAATAAAATAAACAGTCAATATAAATATAATAAAATGTGAAAAATTCCCGAAAATTATTAAATATATTGAACAATACTGATAAGTCTTCTTTATGTTATATATACATCAGATGAAGCTTTATGTGTGTAAATTTATGTTTATTCTTATTTCTAAAAATATGTGGGCTAGCTATGCTAATGCGAAGGATTACGTTCGCGATTTTCAAAATATGCGAGATACAAACGCGTAAAGAGGAGCGATTTCGATGCAAATTACCGGCCGGAATCGTTGCACGAATCATCACGCCTCGCCGAGAAAACTCGAATCGTAATGACTACGAAAGAGAGCTTGAATTTCTCGGATTTTTCCGCGCGTCTCGTTATCGTGCAAGACTTTTTTGCGGACGTCGACGGTTTCTTTCGTGGTGCAGTGTCTCCTTATTTTTAAAATGAGAGAATATTGACATTTTGTCTGACGTAAGATAAATGTACAGTGCAATGCTTCAATCTTCTGAGAAATATTTTAAAATCTTTTCCTGAAATTAATTAAAGATTTGCAAAAGATATGTACAATAGAATGTATAGAGCTGCCGTACATTCGTTGATTTATATTTTTACAAGAGTCTACTTGCATTTTAAATATCCTGATCAATTATGTGTATTTTTTTTCTAATGTTCATATATCTCTGATGTTTGTTATATAAGAATTCATCTTCCTTTTATAACTTTTTTAAATGAATATATTACGTATTTCTATCTTTAGTTGTTTTTACTTATTTTTGCTTCTCTTTTTCTTACAGTTTAACTTTATAGATGTTTTTAAAATTTAAAACTTCTCTTATTTAGACAAACTATAAATAATATAAATTGATCTATATTTTTAAAAATATGTGTGGTTTACTGTCGAAAAGAAGTTACTTTGGGGATATTTGTCAATAAATCAATGTTTTTCTACAAGTCGAATTCGAAAAAAATCGGTTCATTATAGCACTAATGCTGATTGAGCCGGATGTTGAAAGCACTCTGTGTGATAAATGTGTAAATGTAAAATAAAGATTATAATCACAAAGATTATAATCACGGTTATAATCACTCATTGTAGCTAGAGTAACAAAGAATTCACAGTTAACGCGTCAGTCAGTCGACAGTACATGACGAGAGTAGAAAATTGCACAATGTAATAGGACATTTTATTTTAAGGACAGTTCACCGAAGCGCAATAAACTCGCGGTAGAATAAGTTGTCCGTCGAAAAGACCTGGGGAGGACAGAGGAGGCAGCGTGCGAGACATATAGAATCCGCGAGCGGATAACGGGATTAGGTACTGTTTCATTTAGGCTAAGGGGATCGAGAGAAGCGCTGAGCTGAGGAAGCTGTTCGCGGCACCGTAAAACCGCTAAGACGATCGACTTTAGAACAAACAAAAGCTCAATCGTGCCGTAAGCATCTCCATCGCTGGTCCCGGCAAAATCGGACGAACAAGCGCAATAAGCGTTGTTGATATAAATTCTCGGATAACCGGTCTTCTAAGGAAGAATAACAAAAATGAAAGTAAACCGATTTCGAGAGAAATTTAATTCTGATATTGTAAAAAGATATCTCGAACTTGAGATTACGTAGAAAAAAAAAACTATTGACATAGATAACAATATAAAAATACGAATGTATATATAAATATTATAAAATCTTAAAAAGTAAATGCAATAATAATTTTAAAATCCTTATTCTGCATTTCGCAGTTAAAATATGTTATTTGTTGCGTTTTATATTTTCAAAATTATATATTAGAATTCTTTTCTCTTCTGCAAAATTTTGTCTACATTATATTATATTACTGAAATATAAGTATCTATTATATCAGAGTCCGGTATCAGTACCATATTGACATAAAATCCTGAAATTGAAATCAAATGTAATTTTAATTAGCTGATGTTATAGAATCGCTTGTTTACAGCTTCAAAATTTGAACCCACTGAAATCATAGTAGCTTCGTGAATCCTTATTTACACAAATATTAACGTTGTGCAACCACTTCGTAATTTATACATCTAAAAGTTTGCTATTATCATATCTCCTAACAGACAGATACTATGCATTATAGAACTGTAGTATTAATCTATTATATAATATCAATTTCTAAATAAATGTAATATATTATTTTCTGTTCAAGCTGATTGTTTTTGATAGTATAACAAATAAAACGAATTTTTTTAAATTGAATCACTAACTTGCATAATGTTTTACATTCATGTAAGTGCTGAAAATCAAAATTTCTCGTTTGGCAATGCACAAAAGTTATTATAGAGCGCGTTTATATATATTATAAATCAAATCTGATTATTTGAGAGGAAATTAAAAATTTGCAAGTTAACACTTATCATCATGTGTCATACGTATGCGATGCTAAATCTATTACGCGAATGGAAGTGTCATACATATGTGACGCGCTAGAGTGAACGTGTTAAAAACACATTATGGGCTGTATGCGCGTTTCTCCCTGTTGAAAATTGTTGCATCCAAACAGGCTTTTAACGGGTGAAGCGACGCGCATGCGAATTCCACGTCGTGAGGCTTGCTCCACGTTGCTCGGCGTCACGCTATTTACACGGACGGAAGCTATTCACAGGAAAATTTGTCGGATGAGGCGGCGCGAGTACTATGCCAGAGATGCACAATGCACTCTGCGTGCCGAATGCAAAACACGGCCCGCACGACGAGGGTGACTTTGTGCACCCTTGCTAATTGGCTCCTTCGTGCTGTCGTGACATATTTCTCATTCTCCTGCTTTTCGTATTCCTCTTCTTCTCTTTGCAGGAATGAAAGACGGAGATAGTTTGCTGTCTTCTTTTCACGTGCGAGACAGCTTCGTAAACTTCGTATTTTTACTGCGGTTCTACGTGGAAATGATATCTTCCTCTGTATATCTTCAGTGGATCTCTTCTATACATATTTAATTACTAATTGCTTAATTACTCAATTCTTTCTTGAAATTAGATTCTTTCGGATATTTAAGATTGTCTGATATTTAAGATTTCCTTCTAATTACTTTTACAGCGCTGCTAGACATCTCGCAAGATATATCTTGAAAATGATTTTTTTTAGAATAATTTAGTATTGTATTTTTAATATAATTATTTCGAAAGCCTCTTTCTCTTGCTGCGTAATTTTAAATTTAGATCCGCTATATCTTGAAAAGGAACTCATTTAAAGAAAAAAGAAACCCTAATAATAATCTTCTTCTATATATCTATATAAACTATTGTTTATGTAAAGCCACTTTTTATTTTTCTTATTTCTTTCTGTTTTCAAATTTAATTTTTTACGATTATTTTTAATTGTATGCTTTATTATATATATAGTATATATACAT
>QKQZ01002513.1:0-12355 GCA_003595255.1 Solenopsis fugax | reverse complement strand
CCGGGAGCGGGAAGCCGAGAGGTAATTGGGAGATGGCCGTCGATCTCCCGTGCGCCAGCGGGGCGCGTTTAATAAAGTTAATATCACCTCTGGTAATACAGTAAACGATGGTAAACGGCGACAGTTAATAGCGGGGATCAAAACCGGCTATCGTAAATGTCGTTTTTTGCGCCCCGCTCGTCGTCGCCGCTCTGCCGCGCGAGATGATAATTCGAGAGGAATGACGCTCTCTCGTTCTTTCGTTCTTGCCGTCGCGAGATGTAGACGGTAAATTTAAGAAACTGCGCAAGCGAACTTCTCTCGGAAGGAGGAAAGAATGGACGGAGATCAGGCTCAACAAAGGAGAACGTACCTTTTGTCTTGCAGAACTCTTTAGAAGCGCGGCAGAGGCTGGTCCTCTGGACATCGTAAAGCTTCGCAAGGGGGAAAAGCTCCTCAATATTTCGACTCATCTACCGGCAAACACGCCCGAAACGCCTTATGTTCTTCAGGTACTCCATTTCAATTTTCATTAATCTATGCAATTAATTGCTCTGTCGAATCATTAGCTGATTTAGAATCTTAATAAGCCTTCACTTCTATTGTTGTACTCTTGTAATTTTCTATGCAATTTATTAAGATTTCAGGAAATATTTGCAATAATTCTTGATAAGTGCTTTTCTCTCTCGTAGCAGTTGTCCCGCGAGAGAGGCAAGGAATTTTTCGTTGCCTGTTCGACACGAAGTTCGGTGCATGAAACAATGTGCTCTTTGTGTTCTTTGATCAGAAAAATTGTGTTCTTTAATCAGGTTTCTTGTTAAGACTCACATATTTCAAGCGAATAACATCTTGCTTCGAGTAATGGGCGTCCATTCTACGCATTGAACAATCTCTGTAGCATTATCACAATTGGTCTCATCGCACGTCACGTGAATCAACGTTGATGATAAAATTCATTATGAATTTATTGCTGTTTTGGGAAACATTTAAAGCTCCGGTTATCTCTCACAAGTAACTGCTTTTACATATGCTTTTACATATTGCATCGATCAGTAAAATGCACAAATCACACAGAGAGAAAAAATTGTAGTGGTGGCAACTATAAGGGGACAGCCATACAAATTTTGTTGATATAATTATAATATATAGTTAAGTGAACTATATTGTAGTTATTGCAACCAAGTTAATGGTTAAGAGAACTAATAAAAAATAGTTGTAGTATACTATATAATATAGTAATTACAACTATTTTTATTAGTTTTTTTAACCATAAACTTAGTTGCAATAACTATAATATAGTTCACTTAACTATATATTATAATTATATTAACAAAATTTGTATGGTTTTCCCCTTATAGTTGTCATCACTACAATTTTTTCTCTCAGTGCATTTTCTGATCGCGTTAGACGTTAGTACAGATTTATAGCCTAAGATTTACAAATGTTTTTCTTTGTTATCTCGAGCCATGATGGAAAAATTCAAATATTTAAGTTCAAGATAAATATACTAAATATAAACTATCCAAATTAATTAAACGCTTAATTTTATTATATATCTCATATTATATAACCTTTCGATATTTTGTATTCTAATATCTTAATAAACATAAATTGTAAACACAAGAATTGTTGAAAATAATTTAATTACAGACAGATTATTGGCGAAAGAAATATGGAAATAAGCAAATTAGTTTAATTAATAGTCTGATCAAGGAACCAGCGCGAGATGTTATCTTAGACAATATATTGTAATTTTGTGCGAAATATCCTCATGAACATATGTAGCGTGAACTTTTCGTACTTAGCTGGTTGTTGCTTTTTTAAGATCGTTGGCGCACACCCCGCTTCTTCGGGGGTGATTGAGGCGGAGGTACTTTGGGCTTTAGAGAGGCGCGTGGCGGCTTTAGAGCGGCAACTGCGAGAGCATCAGGAAGCTTTATACGCCACACCCTCCCTCGCCCTACGAGAACTCAAACGCCAAGTGGACAGTTTCAAGAACAAATTGGAGAACAACGATCAGCTGAGCTGGCTTAGTAAGTAACCACGTACGTCGTTCCTGCATCTAGAGTGTCCCTGCTATGTGCTTGAATCCTCGGCTGATCTATTTCAGTGACACTCTGTAAATATCGCGTGAAAGATTAAAAGATCCGAGATATTTTCACTCCTCTTCTCCGTAACGCGATGACATTATTTATAATTCGATAATCGTCGATCCTAATTTTGGCAACGACGATCAGCTACGGGTGCTTAAATAAGTAACACGTACGAAATTTCTCCGAATGGGCTTCGTAATTGAACTTCGTAATCGGATTTCGCGGCGGCGACCGTAGCGGTAAAAAGTGAATAGGATAATCCAACGGAACGGAGACATTCGGGATAATATCTTACTTTTGACATTAAATAGCGCGAACATTAACGAAATGAAATGATCTGGCCGTGCACGGGTAGCCGTCATTATTCGTCGCACGTATGTTAATGGACCTGTGGGTCCATTATCGTAATGCATCGAAGTGCACGCGACTGTTAACATTAATTTATTGCAGTGGCATTACTCTTTTGCCTTAAGGATGTATAATCTATATAATCTTATTAACGAAAAGTGACTTACACACTAGTACTTATTCAC
The DNA here is from genome assembly GCA_003595255.1 of Solenopsis fugax. Taxonomy (NCBI): domain Eukaryota; kingdom Metazoa; phylum Arthropoda; class Insecta; order Hymenoptera; family Formicidae; genus Solenopsis; species Solenopsis fugax. The sequence continues at coordinate 9,750 of QKQZ01002513.1, read as the reverse complement.
TATTTTTGAAATTTTAGCATGTGTTTAAATTCCATGACATCACTATTGATTTTAACTGTGTAAAACTAAATTGATGAAATGTTTTTGATAATTAATAAGTTAATAAAGGTTTACACTGTTTATGCATATTTTTAGTTTTGTCGTTAAACATGTCGGACGTGACTGTACAGCTAATCTGCAGCGTATCAATGCTTATCGCATATCACCTCATTATACTTCGTACTACATATATGTATACATCAATGCTTATGTACACCTGGACAACCTTCCATTGCAAAAAATTTCTCGAAAAACTAAAATATTTAGTCCGATACGTTCAACTAAATATTGAGTTGGTTTAATTGATTCTTGATTAAAAAATTTTTATGGTTGACATGAATGAACTATACTTTTTATTGTGCATTGAACTTATTGAATTAATCCAATGTTTAATGTTTTCAGTGTTTCAACAAATTTTTTGGAGTGTAGAACAGCTTAGCTTTCAATTAATATCTTTGTTACAATTTTTTAAATCATTTGTTTTAGTGTTGCCAAATTTTCCGTTTTGTTGTTTTCATCAAAATTTATCCTTAGCTACTGTTAAAAATATCATGAAATTCAATGTATTTTCAAGTTACACGTTAAATTTAATGTATCTATAACTTAAAAGTATGTGCATGAAATTTAGTACACTTTCGACAACATTAAATTTATATTAAATGTACATTAAATGTTTTTTAATGTATCTGCTTGAAATTTGCTTCAATTACATTACATTAAATTCTGCTGTCGATTTTTAACAATGTGAGTATACACTATTAAAAATATCATGAAATTTAATGCATCTATAGCTGAAAAGCATGTGTACGAAATTTAGTGTACTTTTGATAACATTAAATATTTTAACGTATCTGCTCTTGAAATTTGCTTCCGTTATATTACATTAAATTTTGCTACATATTTTTAAAAGCGTAAGCATATATTTTCATGAGTTTTCCTACTTGTATATGAAAAAACTACACAGTAAATAGAATCAAATTTTTATGAAGACGCACGAAAAGATTTGCTCCAACTAGTCATATAATTTTTATGTACATCGAAACATTTTATTAAGTTTACGTAACGTGATATATAAGTTGTTCAATGCATCTATCATAAGATGATGTAAAACTTTTATTTTTTAGAAACTACACGATCAATCGCTTTGAAATTTTAACATAATATTAGTTTCGCTTTAAATAATATTCTATATAATTTGTAAACAGATTGAGGAGGCATTTTGATTTTTTATTTATATCTCCTTAAGTTCGAAGATAGTTGATAGACCAGCAAAACTGAAAACACGATTGTTTCTGTATTGTACAGAACACAAAGAATTTTTATGCTATTGCTTCGCGTATAGTGAAAAGAAAATGAAATTGAAGATAAATATGGACGTCAGCGGTGCAAAACGCCACGGGCGTTTCTCTGCCCCTTTTCAGTCCGCCAACTCTCTCGAGTTCAATTCATTGGATGCACGTTTAAGTTGGTATTCTCTTGTTTAGCGAAATTTCGAGTTAGAAATAACAGAATTTCAGTAAGGTAAATCTTTAGCGAATAATTATGAGAATGAATAATATATTTGTTCATTAATTTTTTACATCGTTTATCGCATATTTCTCTAAAGTCAAAGTTATGTTATACAATATCCACGATAATACCGAATTCTCGATAATAATTTAATCGAGAACACAAAATCGGAAACTGGAAACGCGGCATTCTCGTTTAACGCAAGTGTGCAGTCTAAATTGCTCACAAATCCCTTGCCCTCGACAGTTCTCGACAATTCAGAAGAGCGTTTGGAAATTGGATTGTCACGCAACGCGGCAATCCTCTCAGCGGATTGAAAAAGTTATCGCTATTCGGATATACAAACAGCTGCCGACTAATCCTGAATACTGTAGAATTAAATAATAGCTACGATAATTATATCTGTTAAAACAATTACTGTTGAGCAATTTTATTGCACAATGATGAAATCGTAAGAAACTTTGGCAGCCTTTGCCATAATTGCAAATGATATTGAATAAATAAAAATAGAGAATGGGAGGAAAAATGATGTATGAAGAAATAATAAAAAAAAAGAGAATAATTTAAAACGCGTTGCGTTTTCTTCCAACATTTTGGTGAGGTATTCTCCAGTTTATTGTACGAGCTGGAGATTAATCTCGAAATGGATATGCGTGTGTGTGTGTGTGTGTGTGTGTGTGTGTGTGTGTGTGTGTCTCTCAATTCAATCTCGTTCAACGCAATTGTCACGATAACAGTTTTCTGTTTGAGATTTTATTTTCTACGCTGACATTGGATATGGATCGAACTTTACGTTGAGATGGGTTGGTCATCTCGGTCAGATATAAAAGTTTCGCGAGAGAAATTTTACGATGCCGCCCGGTCTGAGGCTAGCGACGGATATACGAGCGGATAAACAGCGGCATGCTCGAATCGCGGCCGCTGAATAAATATTTGTCCATGCAAGGAACCGTTCCGGCTATTCCTATCTTCCAATTTCTAGTCGAGCTCATATAAAGGGTGGTTCGCGCATGAACGAACAAAACGTCCCGAGACGGTTCGGCCGTTACATTAATTACTATCTCAAAGTTACAGAGTGACTTCTTTCTTTCGCTCTTTCTTCCCGATTAGATGTGAAGCGGAGGGGGGGGATCTATTTGCATATCGTCGAAACTTTAATTCAGAAAACTTCACAATCTGCACTTTTATACGTCTGTGTGTAATTTGATCCTCTAGAAAATTTCTGCTAAGAGTGGATAGAAAATTTCTAAGAATCTGCCGATAAAGGGAAAGCCGATAAAACTGGGACGGCACGTGTATAGGGCAACTCTCAGCATATGAAACTCTCCTTATAAAATCTCGTTACGACGCGAAATGACGCAGAGTTTGCGAAAAATTGCTTCGGCGTCCCGCGTTCCATCTTCGATGCTCCCTCTCCAGGGTCCTTTGTTGCACCTCCCGCCGCAAAAACCTGCAACTTTCCAGGAGCTTAATCTGGATATCTCCATCTTCCGCAGGTTTCTACAAGCTTCCAGAGCCCATCTATATGGATTCCTGCCGCAGATTGCAGTACCGTCGGAAGAGTGATAGCATGAAGCGGAAAGTTCGGGAGAAGTTCCTCAATATCTGGTGAGTTAATTAAGATATCGTATCAGCTAATCGCCTAAACTGTACGCGACACGTCAATTTCGCCTGCATTGTTAGATTTTTCTTAGTAAACGGTAACAAATTCCCACATACATGACGTATAAAATAACGTGAAACGTGACACTTTAACCCGTTGAGGTCACACTTCCAAATAATAACATAACGGTCACATGGGGTCCACTGGACCTCCTGAACAAAATCAGTCACCATTTCCCAGCTTTTTGATATTTCGTCGCAAAAATTTTACTGGATACACCTTAAGATCTGTTCTTTATCATCCAATAATTTTTTTTTAATTAGAATTTAACATAATGAAAAAATTCAAATAAAAAAACTGCAAAATTTGATTTTTTTTTTAATAAAAATATTCATAAAATTTTTAATTTTTGAGATAATTTAATAAAAATTTAGGGGTGTATTCTCAAGATAGTATACTTTCAGATAAAAATTAGTACTTTCATAGAAGGTTTTGAAAAAAGTACATTTATTTTGAAGTTTGAAGTGCTCAATTTTAACAAAAATCAAAGAGATGAGTTATAAGACGCAAAACAGGGTAAATACATTTTTTTTCTTAAAAAAATACTGAATTTTATTTATAAAAGTTAGCGTGGGGTCTTTTGGACCCTGGTGACCGTAACGGGTCAATGAGAGAGAGAGCTCCGATAAGTATTGTATAAATTCTATATTTCCTATATTCGCAAGGGGAGAAAATTGCACAAAAGATGCGCGGACCGTCGAGATGATCCGCCGAGGCCGGCGCGCAGTTATCGCTAAAAAAAAGGGGAAAAAATTCCCAGTCTCGACGGAACTTTTATCCACACTAGGCCAACGCTGATCCTTCGTACCTTAACGGCGATATTACGTGGGCAGGATCACCAATGAGGTGCTTCCGCGGCATGTTCGATCGAAATGCCAACAGGCCGTTGTGTCGGACAGGCCATCAGCTCGACTGTAGTGCCGCGCGGCCGATGATTAAGCGGCTGCGATAATCCTATCTATTAAGCAGCAATATGCCGCTGTTTCCAGTTACATTGTCGTCCAATAGCAGCCCGATCGACCGGGAGTAATGCGAGAGCCCCCGCGCGCGCGTGCGTTCCCCATGTCATTGTGATTAAGCGTCGATGCACGCGCCATGCATCGATCGTCGATCGCGCATGCAGATAAGAAAAACGCGATCCGACCTCGAAGATTGATTAGCCGGCGGAAAAGTTATTCAACGAGTGCGCGACGCCGCGCTGAAGATTTTGTCGCTTGCGTGCATACATCTCGCGCCTTTTATTCACTCGAGCTTCTTCAACGCCGATTTGCAATAGATTTCCTCTCAACGTCGAAACAGCCAGATATAGAACGTACGTTTTACGTAATACGCCGTCACGGCGAAGACAAATGAATTTAATCATTTTCCTATGTGAAAATATCGAGCCGCTACAATATTAATGAACGTTGCCGATTATTTGTTATTTAGTTTTTCGGTTAGCCGACAAGTTTCAAAAGAGGAATTGTGATTATTACATTAATAATTGTTAATTAATTATTAATTTCTCATTTAGAGCGTTTCTAGGTAATACACAATGCGTTAATATTTATTTACGTTTGTATGATGCAATCGTTGCGATTCATTTATTATAAAGCGAATGAGAGAGATAGGAGGATAAACAAGCCATAATAATGATAAAGCCATATTGCAATTGCTATTGAAATATCCTCTATTGAAGTTCCTAGTCAATAAAGCAGCCATTGATGGCTTAATTTGCCACGCTGAACGTCGGGGATCAAAGGATGCGGCGCGGAAATTAATTACGAAGCGATGTAGAAAGTATGAAGAATTTACGAGGAACAATTATCGGAAAATTAGGAATAAACAATTCGCCGGGAGTAAAATATTGATTGACCGTGCACCGAAATATCAGCGGCAGATCGCTGAGAATAAAGTATCGATCAGTTCCCCTTTGAAGCGACGCGACGGCGAAGATAAACAATCAATCTCTCGGCGCAACATGAAGTCTCATCACGCAAAACAGCCATGCGGCGACGTCGGCGGCGACGCCGACGGCGGCGCGTCCCTGAATGCCTATCTTTGTTCACTCCTAGTTTACGGAGATATTTTCTTTATTCATTATATAGGTATTTTTTTTTTAATTAAAAAATTTTTAATTAAAAAACGGATTTAGACTTATGCGCCACGTAATATCTTAAATAAGAGCTGCACATGCAATATGAAATACGTTTAATAAAGTATAGATTGTGCGATATTAATCGGAGGCACGAGATTTTTTTTACCGTGAATTTTATATCGCGAAAGATATATGTGTGTGTGAGAGAGAGAGAGCTCTTTTTTAATTTCGCCTGGCTTAAATGAAAAGTGATGCGATTCGGGTTAATGATTAAAATTTCCTCCTTCATCCTTCACACATTCGTCGGCGATATTTCCTCGCGGCGCGCGCGCTGGGGTATATTACGCTGGCGCTCGCGATATTACGAGATCGGCATGATCGAGAGCCCGCGTGCACATCGCAAATAAGAGGCGAAAGACGGATGGATCGTAAAAGTTGATTGATCTACGGTGATACGGAGAGCGGGCTGATGAATCTCCGGAGAAGGGCGAAGTCTGTGCCCTTACGCGCGCGAGACCACTACTATAATACTGACAGTACCGCGACTAATAAATCCCAGATAAGGCTGACGTATCGAGTCTGTGCCGTCTGAAACAGACGGTCCATTAAGTCGCATCCATAATGCGAGCGACAACGGCAGCTATTCACCGCTAGCAAATTGTGAAATCGATGAAAAATTAATTTATTTAAAAAAAAAATGAACGTGCACGGGAAAATTGAAAACTGAAAAATGATAACGAAGAACTTCTACAAAGAGCTTTATAGTAATCTATTTTTCAAATATATAAACGTATTATATTTTTAAAATATATCTTTATTTTACCTATCAGCATTTTCATTGTACATTTTGTGAAAGAATATTGTTAGAACAATGATTCTTTGAACGTCAAATTATTCGGAAAAAATATAAATTATGTTTCCTTTTTACCAGAAAAAATATTTAAAATTGGTTACTATATAAATAATATTTTTTAAAAAAGGAAACGCATATTGGATGTTAAAGAAGCAAAGATACGAGTACCTCTATGAGTCAATACGAGTCAATTCTAACTTTTCTATTTTTTAATGAAAAACAGAGCGAATTTTTTTAAAAACCAAGAGAGAAGAAGAATGTTTATTTCAATGTAAAGATATACTTTTCTCTATTTTACGTTTAAATTTTATTAAAAAAAAGAATATAAAATAACATTACTATTAAAGTTTTCATAAATTATGTTTTTGAAAAACGTCCTTTACGGTAACCATTGCTGTTCCCATAGAAACAGAAAGCGAAATTGCACAAAATATATAAAGTTAAAACATAGATTTAATGCTTGACATAGCCGTTTTTCAAAGCATTGTATTTGAACAAAGTGGCAGCTGGTCAAAGTCAACATAGTGCTTTTGCACTATACATTCGTTTTTTAGCTGGGACAAAAAACTGAGCATCGTAAAGAATACTACTTCACGTACTAGTTTTTAGCGTCTAGACAAAGTGTAAAATTGCAAATCGATCGCTCGAGCAGACTTCAAGATATAAACTCGTGTTCAGAATACACTTACAAGGATGTTAGCGCGCTTTTTTTGTCATTCTATTCTCGTTTAACGTCTAATGAACAATAAAGATAGAAGGATGAAAAACATCTTTATAAGCGCGTTCTGAATTCGGGTCAGCGTCTTCAACATCATGAATATATTATAGTTACGCGTTTTTTTAAAACATGATGTAGATCAATTTGAATAGCGACATTATTTTATATTACTTTTTAATCAAATTTAAATACAAATTGCGAAAAGATGATCTTTACAATGAAATAAACTCGACATCTCTATTTCTTTCTATTTCGTTTTTTTTTTTTACAAAAAATTCGCAAAGTTAAACTCTCGTTTTGACCCGTCTAAGTATACATGTCCCCTTAACTGTGTTAATAAAGCTTGAAAGCGCAGAGAGGATTTAAAATGTTTCAAAGGTAAATAATTGGTATATGATGATGGACAGTGACAGGTATAAAAGAATTTCGGGTTGGTGCAGTGGTAACATTCGTCGATGACCAGACATCAACGTCAAATGGATTCTATTATTAAAGCTGCTTTATTGATTATCGAGGCGTTTAAACACGATCTAACACAAGTTATATGTTGACATTGGCAATGATATTAACATGGCGTATAAGTTACGATCGGTCTTCCGAGTTTTATTACACTGCGGAGGAAGCGCGCATTCCGTGTAAGATCAAAATAAAATATGCGTAAATAACGATGCGGAATATGAGCCGTTATATTGTTATCGCGTGTCCAGCAGCTAGGATAATCATAAAACGAAATAATGTATTCAAAATCGAATCATACAACATTACGAGTGACTTCTCGATATCGGACGTGGATTTAAGCGAAGTAAGAATCATGGATGCGTGAACATGCATTTGAAAACCCTATTTAACGAATAAAATTCATGTAACTTATAAAGCGTTGATGAATCTCGGAGAGAATTTCAACATTTAATTTCGCGAGAATCGTAGTAGAAACAATTGAATCGCTTACGGCTTATAGACTCGCAAATAGTCGACGAATGCGTATTTTATTCATCTCCAATTACGAGTTACTTGTGTGCGCGAACACATTTCCCGAATGATATCTGCAGCTATTGTTAATTTAATTATAATTTATTTCATATTCTACATCTTTTTCTCTGAATTCCTCCGTTTAGTTTTACCCGATATTTCCACTTTTAGTTTACAACATTTGACAATAATTGAAAATAAATCTAATATTTGTATAAATTTATTTTAAGATTTTTTTATTAAATCTTCCAAACATAGAATAAATAGAATTAATGGTACTGTCATCGTTCTATCTGCATGCTGCGTTTGTACACTGAGAGAAATGTTTGGTAAAATCAACCAAAGTTTGGTTGAATAGAGATCAAATTAATTTTATAGTGATAGTTACTAAATATAGGGGAGACTGGGGCAATTCGGAAGGCAGGGTTATTCGAAAAAATTTTTGTATGAAAATATTTTTGTATGGGTACATGTTAAAAATTTACTTTAAATACTGTAAATGCGTCCTAATGTAACGACGCTGCTAATAAAGTTTCGTTGGCGACGGCGTCATATTGAAGTCGTGGCAGTAAAAAAGTGTGTTTTGCGATAGTCGAAGTAATTTCTGACAGCATTTCTTCGAAATTTAAGTAAGATAAATAAAATTCTTTTTGAAAACTTTGAATGTATCGTGTCCAGTTGAATGTATTTGAAACATTTCATGTTTACTTTTTGCTGTGTGATGTCTATTTTTGTAGACTATACGCAATAATGCCCAGAGTTGACGCCAGGATTATTCGAAACACCGAACGTCGAATCGTCGATCGGATAATTTTTTCTTTTATATTCGCGTTCTATGTACTAAAATACACAACTTAATACTCAACAGGTGTAATTACACGAAATACGAATAGTCCCTGACTTGTTTCGAAAAAAATTTGCTGAAGCATTAAAATTCCCTATTGTGTTTATTTTTTTTTATTGTATGCAACTTTTCTTAATAATACTATATATTCTTTTCTGATTAAAATAAAGTCTTAACAACAGCTTTTTTATATTTTTTTCATCTTAAAACACAAATTTCAGAATGTTCAAGGACTGATTACGAATTACCCCGGACTTGGGGTTATTCGAAATACTTGGCACGGGTCGACATTTTTATATGTAGTTCAAAGCAAGTACATTTTCGTGTTTTATCTATAACGGCATTGGGAAAGGTTCAACCTTTCAAACCGTCTAACTTTTTTTTTTAATGAATACAGGATTCAGAAGACGCAAAAGAAACAAAAATCATCCGAATTGCCTCAGTCTCCCATATAGTTGTTTTGACCAAACAATTTGTAGCCTTAACCAAATAATTATTTTCATACAACAAATTACAAAAAGTTTTGTTAAATGTAACTAAGTTTTTGGTACCAGTAACTATAAAATTCATTTGATCACTATTCTACCAAACAATTTCTCTCAGTGTAGATAAGAAGTGGATTAGTTCATACCATGATGACATAATTCATTTTATATCGTGGTAGAAGTTTATCTCGAATTGACCCATTATCTCACATGAATTTCTTATTTCGCTCTTATCGACGTATTTGTATTTGAGTGCGAGTATTGACCCTTTTTCCCGGTTTTTTTTTCTTACTAATAAAATTTCGTTCCTTTCATGGCATCGAGACGTGTCGTAGAGCCTCTCTGATTATATCTTCGTTGTATTCTAAATTCTGAAAATATTTCGATTTATTGAGTCGCCCGTTGCATTTCGTTGCACTCGTCATAAGAAGCTAAACTCGGCGGGAACGCAGCGGCGTTTTCGCGCGTTCGATTTCCCGCAAACAAAAACAAAGAAAACGCAAGACGGCGCGGTGGATGCGTTAGCTCGATTACGCAAGCAGGAAGTTTTCCAGCATAATTTCCGCGAATCATCGGGTGGGATGCGGCGCGGC
>QKQZ01002502.1:0-37246 GCA_003595255.1 Solenopsis fugax | reverse complement strand
GATCGGAGTTTAAACTAGGTTCAAATTTTGAACCACGTTGGTGGAAACGGCCGTTAGTCTTGCAAGGAAAGTGTGTCCCTCTCCGGTTGTAATAAAATTTGATGGGTTTGTAGAAGAGCCAAAAATATTCAATACTTATTTTTTTATCAGCAACCAAACATGTTTAAAGAATGAAATCAGTCCTTTAAAATCGGAAAAGTACACCTGGGAGTCTTTCCTTGTGAGATGCCAACTGGTTCGTAACGAACATGACAACAAAAAGTTTATTTGGTTTAAAGAAACAATGATATATACGTTGGTTTCGCTTTATGAAATATTCAAACAATTACGCTTGATGGCAAAGAAAAATTGATAAACTTTGGTAGAACGCGAAATCTGATTTTCCAGCGATTACTGAATCTCTGTGAAAGTAGTCTATAAATCCATTCGAATGTAAAATCGAATAATTTTTTTTTTTTTTCGGTAAAACGAATTCAACCGGAATCATATTTAGCGTGTATCAAAAATATATATTATTCTATACTTATTTTACGGAAAACAAGAACATGAGATAATATTGGTGACTGAATATTTTGTCACGGATAGCTTTTGGTTTGTTATTTGCAAATATTATGTATATAATTGTAATAAATTATTATTATACAAGTTTACCTAATTACTAATATTAAATTTTTAATGTTACAAATAATTAAATTTTAAATATTGCAAATTATTTAATCATTTGATTCAAATTATAATTAACATTAACGTGTTTGCAAATGTTATGTAAAATTAATAATGATCATGGCGCAGAGAGTTACGCGTCTGCTCTCGCGTTCTGCGTCGTACTAAAGCGCGATAGTGACTAGTGCTAAAAAACGCTATCATTCTCATCTATTTATCATGATTATTATAATTAGCAGTGTGTTAACTATATAAAGCAGTATGCTTAATGAAGTATTTTTCGCACGATTAAGATCATAAATGAATCGAGATAATAACTATTTATCAACTAATTTTTCACGCAGTTTATTTATAAAAGGAATTTATTTATAAGAAATCAAAGAAATCGATAAGAGATGGATATTATATATTATCGATCAGTCGCGACAATAATTAATCCATCAATGCTTGGATTTAAATAATTTCACATAGTGCTTTGAACTTTGTCGAATCAAATGTAACTTTTTATTAGTTTTTAATTTTTCAATATTAGTTTATGCTCTTTCTTTTTATGCTATTTTTATGGAAAGTTTGATAATCATTTGTTAACATTTTTGAAAAACGTTATATCTCTAACGAAAAAAAAAGATTCTGGATGCCATTCCTCTTATATTTTTAATACATTTTTTTAGATAATTTATTCAATGGAAGAAAGGTAATACATGCAATAAATCAAATAAAAAGCATCTGAATTTAATTTGCGCAATATGAAATGAAATAAGAAGAATCCTACATTAAAAAATGAGAATGATTATACCGATCGAAACCAGATCTTAATGCTCAATAATAATTTTGTAGGACTGTTTCACTATATTTCACAAATTAGGTCGAGCATTTATGACATCTCACAGATAGGATAATCTACCTGCTAGATTAACACGTAGAGTCCATCATAAATCGTTCGCCTGTGGTTATAATTAGTCGGTGCATTAGTAAAGACGCACTAGTAGATAGAAACACGTGGATAAGTTCACAACTCTATCCAATAATTAGCATATCTCAGATAAAAACATTATTCGGATGGATAATTTGATTTTAATTCAATAAAATAATGAAAAAATATAATAAACTGAACTGAAATAACGATAAACTAAACTAAAAGAATTATATAATGTACTTATAGAATATATCTACTGAATTTTTTAAATAGAAGAACGTTTAAAAATATATTTTTATTTTCACAAGTTAAATATATTCTTATTAAATTGGATATAAGAATTGAAGTTAAGAATCCAATAATATTACGTTCTATTATAAATTAAATTATATTAAAATTGTAATATATTAAAATCGTGTATAACATAATATTCTAATAATAATTATATGATATATATTATTAACATTATATGGTTTTACATACAAGTAAATGCTAATCAAATAAGTTATATTTGATTGCATACAAAGTAAAGCTTTTTTCTCAAAAATTTCCCTGAATACCAATAAAATCCTATGAAAATCTGTGATTTTTAAAAATAGAAATTAAATTCTCTGAAAATTTCAAGATCTCCGAGTTCTTTTGAATAGAAAAGTATACTTTGCTAAGTAACGTTCCATGTTTTCTTCCCAGTAAAAAGAAATGTTATTTAATAGAAAGACATATATATCTTCGCGTGAATTTTGAATTAGGGAACGATGGTGTAAATATGGATATAAATTATTACGAAAAGATTACGGAAAAATTACACAATATTGCATAAAGAAAAAATTTGGAAAAATATGATTATTGTTGACTCGCGCTGTCGAAAAGATTGCCGTCGGAAGCAATCCAGAAGATTAGGAATTCGTTCTCTTCTGCAACGAAATCTTTGTTCAACGATTCGTTTACTTTTCTTCACGAATTAATCCCATGAGTACGACAGAAACAGAACGCATGGAGCTCGCTCTCCACCTTGAGGATCATTCTTCTTATGTCGGATACTAACTGGCGTGCTATTCGGTGAAGGAACCTTGATCTGGTTAAATTGTTGGGTAAGTTCTTTTATTAATATGGCAATAACATAGTTTTTTTAAAGCTCGTGAAATCTGTTGTTGAAATTAAAACGGATATTAAATCTTGTACGCACCATTGCTTGATTTATCCTATGACCCAATAAACACGGATGGTGTATGATACATATAATAACCTATTCTGATGGGATATTATACGTATCATACACCATCCGTGTTTATTGGGGATATTATTAAAATTGTGCATAGACATGATAACCGCATGTGCATATTATTATAAAAGTATATTATAAAAATATTCGCGACTTTTATTCGTTATTGTGAAGTCAGTATTCGCAAAATTTTATTTCGTTCTTGGTTCATATTCGTTTGAACGAATATTTCATGTTAAGCATCAATGTTAAAACAATTTTACATTTTATTTTAAATTCCGTAATAAATAACTGTTAGAAGCAATTGCAAATACGGCGTTGATTCTTTGCAATTATTTGCCTTGTTGCTGTCTTTCGTGTCAAATAAACATTAACAAATACATTTGTACTTATTTATCATCGTTGAGTCGTAATGATTTTTGTAATGGAGAATTATTTCTTATCAATTTAAATTGTTTCGTTAAAAATTAAAGATCGACGGTACTAGCCCAGAATTAAACCTAGATTTTCTTGTACTAAGCAATTATATTTTATTATTATGATTATATTTCATTTTCAATTTTTTTCCGTGATAGAAATTATTATCAGAGCTGTATATCTTCAGTTCAAGACAGAAGATTAATTATTAAATACATAAATTTCACGCATTTTATTATTTCTCTATTAAATATACGCGTTTGTAGCCATTTCTCTTACAATTGTTTTATGTATTTTTTAATAAGATGGATATGATTCTAAATAATAAAATAGTTCAACTTTAAAAATATACGAATAAAAATTGTATAAAATTCACATTATGCAAAAATTTAGAAAAAGGTAACTTAACTGTCATTAAATCGCGGCTGAAATAACTACTATCGGGAGAAGTCCGAAAGCTCTAGGATTCATTCTTTCTTGCAATGGGACTCTTAATGTTCAATGAGTTGCTCAACTTTCTTTCGCATATTGATCTCATGGGGCTCAAAAGAAATAGGACACATTAAGCTCGCCGTTCTTCTGCATTTATCTATTATATATCAGAAACTAACTGACGTACCCAACAAAGAAGTTTTGATCTTATCAAATCATTGGAATAGTTTATTTTCCATTAGCGAGAACGCAATTTTTTAAGACCTATTTCACTGTTAAAAATAAAAGCAAGAATTAAATTATATATGCGTGACCGTTTAATATAATTTCGAAATTACATATGCAGATGAAAGTACAATGAGGGCTTTATATCCAATATTGATTATTAAAAAGCATTAATAATTCTTGGGGGATTCGTATTGCATTACAAATTGTAGAAATTACATGTATCACAATAATGAATATCGTAAATCGATTTATTCACCGCATTCGGTAGCACGAATTTTATTATAGATTTATAAATTTGATGGTTGACTTTTGTTTATCTTTTCACGCGTCTAAGATTTCTTTGGAAGAATGATTTCTTTGAATCGGCGAGGATGATTGAGGACCTTTATAAATTCACTCATTTTTAGTGGATTAAATTATTGTTACAATCTAAAAGTCAAAATATTTTTTAAATTTAACTAATGCAAAAAAACCAAATTTAATCAAAATATATTTAATCGCAACGATATTTAAAAGCATAAGATTATTTATACATTATGTTAGCAATTACTATCGTAATAAAATTACATCGCAAGTGTAAGACTTTTATCTCATATAGAAGGAATCTCACTAATTTATTGAGCTCATTAAAAGTACTCAATCGATTGAACCGTAACAGCGATAAGATAATCGTGCCTTCGTTCAACTTGAAGATTCATGCACTTAAAGCAGAGATGTGACAGTGTCTCTTGATCCGTGGAGGGAAAATCCGTAACAGAAACAACGAAAGAGATGCATACTACGCCGTAGAAAGTTACTGGTAAGTGCAGGATACGATTTAAAAGAAGTGCGATTTAAAAGAAGACACGGTTGTGCGGTGAGTACCCGTCGCAGCGTTGAATTTAAAGCACCAGAGGATGGATCTATCCGCGTGGGAAAAATGAGGCTGCGAAAGCCGATTATTTCGAAAAGCGCCGTAAGAGAAAGTTTTCAAGATAACGAAACCTCTTTCGCAGATTACAATCAGGTCGGCAATCAAACGAAAAAATATAATAATTATATCAATAGAGACGCAAAAAAATATTCACTTGTAATGCTACTACTAAGCATAAATGTTAAATACTATTATTAAATTGTAACACACATAGATGTGCCAAATTTTTTAGATATATGAAATTTTCCATTTCTTTCGTCTGATCTTTTAGTGACAGATTTCTGAAATAAATCAGAAATAAAAGTTCTAATACGGAAAATATGGAGACTATAATGGCTTTAAACCGGAAAAACGGAAACGTTCAAAGCTTGTGAATCACAGAATGCTGACAGTTCAGATAAATGGCAATTGTTTATACTACTGGTAAAGGTTGGAGTCCACGAAGATTTACAAGCGTTTAAGATTCTACATAATGTATTGTAAAATATGCTAAAAGAATTTCAAAAATTCAAGGAAATGGGAATTTCCAAGAATTTTCTTGGTTCATTGATTCAAAAAGTTCTAGGGAAACAAGATCTAAGTCCGAAGCCAAAATTCGAATCTAGGATAACGAGATGTTTCTGCAAAATAAGATTACAAGAAATTTAAAAATGTATAAATTCTGCAGATGGAAATATCCATATGTACGTATGCAGATTGGACATTCAAATGCCAGTAATCACTTTTATAAAAATGGGATGTTTTAAATAAGTTGATAAAAAAAAGACAAATCTTTTAATGACAGTTAGCTTTGCCAGAAACAAGTATAATTAATTAGGATATATAAACACACATTCAAATATTTATAAAATTAAGTAATATATGACGAATTGTACATGGCAAGGTTTATTAAATAAAGTTATGCATGTACGTTTATTTTGTGGCGTGTTCATGACAAACTAAAAATTCATTTTCTCTGTTTTTGAAGAAATAAAAGTTTCTCGCAGTAGCAGCTGTACACGACGAACCTGAGAAATACATTGTACGTTTGCTGCACTTAACTTAACCCTTCGTGCACCATATGTTACCGCATGTTTGCTTGCATAGTGTACTACTAAAGTAAATTGCGTTTATAAACTTTCTGCTTTGAATTCCTGACTTCGCTGGCACTATCATATATCGCACAGGTAGTTTATGGATTTAAATGTTAAAAAGCAAGAATAAAACTTTATTTGGTTCAGACAGATGCATTTGTCATGCTGAAGCTTACTATTTCCTGTATCATTTTGAAGGACCTCCCTTTTTAATTATTTAGAACTTACACAACAAATTGACAAACATCGAAATAATTGATTGATAATAAAATCTTGTGTATTTTTAAATATTACTATTCAGAAAAATATTAATTTCGGTTACAGATAAGAAAACCGATATATTTACATTACATCAATTAATATTGCTACTTAATTGTATACGTATACAAATTATTACAAAAGATCTATATTCATCAATTTAATTTCATTTTTTAAGACATTTTAAGTAATGTTATTTTAATTTTTGCCTCAGAAATTATTTAATTAAAAAATGGCATAATAGAATTTAAAAATTAAATTAATTAAATTTGAAAAAATTGTTGCATTAGCTTTAAAGTGGGTTTCTATTTCTGTAAGAATAGTTGGACGTAGCTTCAAGTTGTCTATTTCAAAAAGGAAATATACATCAATATTTCAGTGAAATAGGTCACTACGAAACGACAAGTCCTTTTTTCTATGGAATTCAAAAGTAAAAAAAAAAGATAAATCACGTTTGCATGTATTGCAGCAATTTACAGTGACAGAAAATTGAGAAAGTCGAATTGCAGAAAGTCGAATATGCTATTAAAAAAAAAAGAACTTCTCTATTGCCATGCAAAATCACCATTTCTGTTATTCGAACTGCGATTCAAAATGCATAATTTATTCAAATATGCAGTTCGAACCGATAAAACAATCATAGCAGTAAAAGCATTTGGATGTGATGACATTCGTAATGCTATGGCAAATTATTCTTAGAAATTTAAATCAGTGATTATCATTCAACAGAAGCTCTTTGTAAATTAATCTTATCGTTAGAAAAAACCTAATCTTTTTTCTTAATACGTCAATTGTCGTTTTTGATTAATGAAATTTCATATAATTCTGTTAGTTCATATAACGTTATATTATTGCAGAAAAATCGAATCTCCAAATACATCTACGTAAGTTAGGAAAGAAATAACATTTTAAAGAACATTAAACGGTACAGAAACATTTGCTCTTAGAAAGAGATTGCTCGGTATCGCGAGAATTGAATTTATTTGCTTGTTCGTATATTCCAGTCAAAGAAAACCAGCAAGCAATCTCGTACGAAGCCATAGCGCAAGACTCGCATTTCTGTAGTACCCACACATAAAGCTGCTCCACAGAGAACCTCTAGAAAATTCACCTTGCATTCACTTCGGACGTTTTTAACATTTTGTTCCTAAAGCGTATGTAGTTTTTGGTTGACTTACTTTCGGAATAAAATAAAAATTTTTAATCTGTATGTTAAACGCAATAACGTAAATTTATACAAATGGCAAATGATTTGCATATCGAGAATACGTATAAATGTTATAAAATTAGTATATAAATTTTTTCTCTATCTCTCTTTCTTCGTAATAAAACTGTTCGCTTAAAATTTTCATTCCAAAAAATGTAATAGACCTGAGGGAATAAATCTAAAAATTCGGTAAGATCTTTTTTGTATGTAAAACAACAAATTTAATTTATTTTTTGTATACTCTATCACACATTTAGTGTTCTAATGTAAATTGACTTTTTAATTAAATAGTTTCAACAAAAATAAAAATCGACAATTAAAACATCTACTTAAAAAAATATAATTAAATTGAAATTGTTAAATATTTCGAAATAACTTGTATGCATATCAATGATTTTGGAGCATGATTTTTTCTATGAACAATATTCTATGTACATTTATTTTTATTGAAATTGGACAAATATATATGTATATGAATATAGTCGTGTTTTATACAAAAAATGTTCTGCATTCAATTTTCAGCCATTTGATACTGTATATTATTTGTTTAAGAAAACTCAATATTTTATAAATTAAAAGGTTAAAAATAAATGTTAAATGATATATCATTCATTGGAAAGTTCATGATCCTGTTCGCTAACAATTAAAACAAATTACAAATACAAGAATACAAGCAAAAAGTATGTCACACGCTGATTTTGTTCAGCCTGTCATGTCGCAGCGAATTAAATAATGAAATATCCTCTATTTTTGCAAGCAATAAAAAAAAACACAAAACGCGTCCTTGGGCTAATAAAATATATAATGTTTCTCAATTTTTCATTCTCTAGATAGGCTGGATAAAAAGTATGACACTCATAAAGATATAAGCGAACGAAACTCATTTGTTCTCTCGTTGTCGTTATTATTTCTTTAGTAATATATTGTGATGTAGACATTTCATATAAAAAGCAGACATGCGAACAAACTAACTTCACAACAATACAAAATTTTTATGTTGTCTGATACATTTGAAGATCGACCTGTCTCAACAAAATTTTTTTAAATATCATATTTTTTATAATTTGCAAATCCATATTTCAGCATTTTTTATTTCTTTTTTGTTGAACTTTAATTGAATTAAATTTTGATTTAATTCAAACAGAATCTATTTTAATGTAATTAAAAATTATAAATGAAAATGTAACTGACAAGCATGTTATATATTTATCCTTAGAGCCTAAATGATTAAAGATCTAATTTCCATTAATTCTGGAATTATAGTTTAAAAAAACGCAAATAAAAATAAAATGTTAACTCATAAAAAATGTGAATATAATTCCAATAGCATATATAAATATAATAATAAATCGCATCAATATATTTTGTCTTATAAATATTGCAAATAAATTTTAAAAACAATTTTATGCGATTGATATCATCAATACATAACGGGGAAAAAATTGTTCTGACAAACGAGGTAATGCTTAGCCTGATCTGGCATAATAAATGAATTATTCATCGTGAGATTTGTCGATGACAGAATTGTTCCGACGGTAAGAAATGCCCGAAGCGATTTGCATTATAACTCGGTTACACGAACCGTGTCGCTCTAGTTAAAGCTTTAAATATACCAGCCGAAATAGCGTGCGATACGTACGACGCATACTTGATTCGTTACCGCGATCGTTATTGCACACCGTCTATGTTGCGGATACGTTAATGATAACGCTGAAAAATATTATAAAGTATGACCTTTGCGTTTCTCTCTTGGGGTGTACGAGCAATCCAGAATGTCTTGATCTTAATTACACTTGTGATAATGATATGTTCCGATAAAAAAAAAGACTAATGCACGAAATGTTGTTTTGTATCGCGAAATATCATTTCTTCTATTTTGTTAAATCTATTTAGAATAAATTCGCGGATACACACACGGAAAATATTTAAATAATGTTTTCTAATTCTTTGAATTTGGAGGCATGTTAGAATCTTGTCCGGTGCACGTTTTAAATCTATTACGTTACGTTAGTGTATTGCGTGTAGATGTCAAAAATATCCGTTTTGTATGGTTCGCACGGCAAAAGGTCGCTGTATGTGAATAAATTCGATATGCACCTTAATTGTAACCACAAAGCAAAGCTGCAACAAAAACGTCGCGCACTACGACCTTTCACATTTTTCAATCTCAAAATAAAATCCGTAGATTTATCTGTATTACCGCTATACGCAATATGCGTGTTCGAGTTGCAATCTCGCTCAAGAACGATGGCCGTGTAATAATACGAAACATAAAACAAAAATTTAATTCCACTTTACACACAACTATAGCCACAAATAAAACGTAACTAGAATTATCTTCGCACAGAATTATTTTCTATCGATTTTTACCTTAGAAATTCCTAAAATATAATTGAATAACGTATGACGAACAAATTCGTAATCACTGGATATATCTATTAATTACAAAAAAATTATTTACAATATCTACTCTTAATTTTTCTTTTCTTAATTCCCAGAAAAAATTAACATAATCTGTTCTTATAAAAGTAACTCTTTCGTTTTAATCTAAATTATGTATGTGAAGAGAAGTTGATGAAGGCAAATCATTTTTATTAGAATCAAAATAAGTCAACAGCATGTTATACATGCTCACTATTATTCCATATTAAATGACACATTAGGATAATGGTAGCATTTTGCCCTTATCTAAACGCTTTACTCATTTCTGACAATCATCCAATTTGTTAGCAATTTTATATAAATACAACAACGTCATAGAATCGCGTATAGCAGAATCTTAACGATGATGTCTTCCCACTGTTGATTGTAAAGATATACAGGCAATCTCAAAGGCTACTTTAATTCCTTCGAATCAGACCCTAATGGAAGCGAAAGTAAATGAATTAAGAACAAGAGACTTATGATTCTTATTAAAAGACATTTTAGAAACTTAAATCTTGTTTTTATAAAACTTAAGTTCATAAACATTGTACATGTTTGCCATTGCGCAATTTACTCTAGCACAATGGCTAACATAAGATTCTAATTAAAACCAGCAATTTTCTTTATAAATATATTGATCACTATGTACATGATTATTTGTAATAGACAAAGTTTATGTGAATTACTTTATAAATAAAAAATACGTAAAAAAATTTTGCAAAACAATTCTGTAATAAAATTTAAATGCTCCACATCGAAACATATCTCACACACATTTTGTCTCTCTTTAAAACTCAGAGAATTCCGTTAAAACAACTTAACAGGATAATGTAACAGGCTAATTCTATCCTTTTAAATTATCCTTTATTGTATTTTAACTTCATTATTAAACTCTCTTTATACTTTCACAATAGCCATTATTCTTTTTAAATTTCACAGCTGGTACGCAGTTATTAAAATGGGCTTATTTCGAAATAGCACTTTGTTTATTTAAGTTATAAAATCTAGAAACAAATTAAATAAAGAAATTAAAGAAACTATCATGAGATACGGCAATGTAATTTTCAAAAATACATGTCCTACAATATATTTTTGGTTCTATTCCCTAAATTATTCGTAACATCTTCATTTTTCCGCACATAAAGGATAGATGCATTAATAATGCCATCATTTTAACTTTATCCCAATTACCAATGTTTTAAATTTAAATCGTAAGTTAATAAATATGATTACAATGTGTTACAATTAATGTAAGTACAGGGCTATAAGAAACATAGTAAATAAATTTTTGCATAATATCAGTCTCTAAGATAAGGCGCATGGCATTCGACACATCCTGTAAAATTTGTGTATAAGATTTATGTATAGCACCATCGTTGTGCCACACATTAATAGGTTCGCGTGCCGCTCGAAACTGCGCCACGCGCAGATAACGTAATAAGTGCAACCCGGTTGAGAGAACCTTGGCGCGTAAGAAGAAATTAAGATCATCGCGGATAAGGATCAACGAGTATTTCGAAAAGCAAAAAAAGAATCTGTTCGCGTGTCGTGCGGCCACGAAAGAGAAAGCAGAGGTTGTTCTATATCTCGCTATAATTTGGAGATTCTCCCATTCACGACTTTAGACAATTAGCGTTATCATGTAGATAATACTACTCTGCGACAAATCCACCCAATTCTTATCTTGCATTGTCCAGTGCGATGTAAATTACTCTTATGTCTTCGTAAATTTTCGGATTGTTCGCCAGATACGTCATTACCGTTATATGTAATTGGATAAGAGTATTATTCGTTGCTCTATCTTAACATACAAAACGTTAGTAATTTTGTTCTTGTTATTGTTAACATTATTCTTGCTGTAATTATTACTATTATTAGCATAGTAGTTTTATATTTAAACATGCTACTTTTCTAACATAATTATAAGTGAGACGTGTAAACGAGAAATGTAATTGTCTCTCATTAAAAGTAAAAAAGGAATAAAAATTAATAGTCTTTTAGAATAATATTGGAAACTAATTGATGGCGTCAACGTAAAATAATTGCAAAATTGTATTATTTTTTTTTTTTTAGAAAATTTGTTTACTTTAAAATGTTTTTATGAAACGTATCACATAATTAATAACGTATTTGCATTAAAGGATACGTATATATATAAAACTCTAATCCAATTACAATATATGGTAATGAATATAAATGATACATGTAATTTATTTATTCATCATATCACGTCAGAAATAAAAATATACAACAAAAATAATAATGAGATAATAAATAGTATAATCCATATTTTGCTTCTTCACATGCACATGTATAATTTCTCACGAGCTTTAAAAATGTGCATCAACTTTGGAATAAACATCTATTACATTTAATCTCTGAAATTACAATTTCAAAATAATATATCAAACATAAATATTTTCTTTTTACAAAAACTTTTTTTCAAATTTTTTCTTTGAACTTTGAATCTAAAATATTCGATGTGCGATGAATAATAATACGTGATTACGAAAATCGCGTTATGTGATAAATGCAATGTTCAAATATTCCATTTCAAAAGAGATTAAATGTCAAACAACTTTGTGAAACTTGAGAGATAATTCTCTCGAAACAGTATTTTCATAACTCGTAAAAGTTAGAGATGACGCGATAGCGGAAGTAGGTCCCTACATTGCAAATTGTACCGATATTTATTGCGATTCTAGTAGATAAAGATAGTGTCAGTTATACGCAATTCGTAATACCCTATAATAAGTTAGAATGAATATGATCGATGCATGTATCATGAGATAAAATACTACTGATTATACTACTAATGTACATCGTGAGCACAAGCGTTCTACAATGTATTACGTTTTATTATAATTTATTCAGTGACATTTTTGTATGACAACAATAAAAATCGTTTAATGAAAAAATTCTTTTACAATTTATCATGCATTTTATTTTAAAATTGATCGATATCAAAGTTTATCGGAAACTATTATGCACACTTCAACTATTTATAAAAGAATATACATTTATAAAATTATAAAATTATAGATCGTACGTGCATAACGTTTTTTTAAATATCCACGTTCCTGATAATGATACTGTTGAAACAATTAATTATCAAATGTTTATTTTTGCCATTATTACTTTCACATTTTCCACGTAATACTATAATATCAATATTCATTGTATTTGTAAATAACTGCTTTTTTAACAAATTTACCTATTATAATGATATTAATGATTTATTTTTGGTACATCAAAGTACTTTTGTTGTATATTTACGTTCGGCAATTTTTTAAGATGCAAATGCTGTGTCAACCTGTCATAAAATTTATTTTATAATAAACATATTTTAGATAAGCGTGTTCCATCTTCAATGACTTTTAGTACGCGCATCAGAATTTTTTACGCATTGCAGCTATCAAATTACATCTTTTGAGTCTTTTGGCGCCGCTGAATGTCTATATCAGCAAGAATTGAACTGCGTATCATAAGATAAATCGTCCTAACGTGTGTACAAGCTCTCTAAATCTCGGAAAATGAAACGTCACTTTAAAAGAGTAAAAGTTGAACCTAAGCAATTTTTCAAGTGATTTTTCATTCTACGAGATTTAGAGAGTGTGCATGTATATATATATATGATGACAGTCCAATTTGCGGTAATAAAGATTATCCGTATTTAAACTGCATATTTAATATCAATATTTAATGTCAACTATTTTCGTTTCGCGAAATTTTCCGAATATTCTGTATAGCAAAAAGAAAGAGAAAAAAATAAAAATAAAAAACTGCATGCCTCTTGAGTCTTACGAATCTTATATCACATGGAAGTTACATTTTTATATCACAAATCTTCAAAAAAATGTATATTTTTTTCCTTGTCAATGCACAATTAAACTTGTTTTTTTACGTATATTAATTTGTCTGCTCCGAAAATATCATAAATACATTCCTCTTTCTTTTTCTTATATTGAAATGGAGTGTAAAAGAGAAAGTATATTAAAATAAATATAGAATAATATACTAATATACTACTTAAATACTACATGATACATACGATAAGGAGATTTTTGAAAAGTAAAAAAATCCATCTTTCTGTTTTTAAATATTTTTAATATTTGATAGAAAATATTAATTAAAAAAGATGAGATTCATTTACAAGTAACAGCGTGACGCGTGCTGCAGGCAACAAAGGAAGCAGAAAAGCGAAAAATTCCTTGGAAACTATTAACAGTATCAACATGAATTTTTTGTATATTACATTATATATCTCTCTTTCGTTAAAACTAGAAAATCATTATAAGCAAAAATGATGTGTAATTGATAAAGGATTATAATTATATTAAAAATTTGGAATTGGTAACACAAAACGATTGACGTTTCTGAACATAAATGAGTTTGAATCGTATATGTATGCAAAACAATGTGATGTTAATGACTAACTTGTATAATAACACAATTTTACTGACATAATTTGAAATTATATGTTCAATTTTTAAATAATTTTATGACATTCTTCAGTCTAGTTTTCTATATTTAAAAATTTTTAAGTCATTTATTATTTGACAATAAAAAAAAATTTATTATATGACAATAAAAAAAATTTATTATATTGCCAATTCATTAAAAATCTGTCCTAGATTCTTTATGAAAATAATTTATTACATGACTGTTATAATATTCGATAATATTTCAATAAATATTAAAATTTAAAATTACTCACTAAATTTAACTTAAAAATCGATATTACATGTAATAACAATTTCATCTTCTGAATAGTCCCGAAGATTAGAAATCGATTCATGGGAAACCAAAAGCGAAAAGACAATAATGCTCAGAGGGAAAAAGAGCGAAAAGCTTAGCGAAAACTACCTTCATGTACATGCGAGGTTTTTGGTTGAATTTAGAAACAAATTAAAATAGAACGAAAAAATTCTGAATCTGAATGGTGCAGTATAAAGAATATCTCAAAGTTCCAAAAATAACGTCGCAAGAAAGAGTAAAAATTAAGTTTTAGTATCTTGGCTGTAAACTATATCCGACTAAATAAAAACACGGAAAGTTCGACACTATTTGGATAGATACAATCTAAGAAAAACGCTGATGCTCATGAATACTTGCAAATTGTCATTTCAAATCGCTTTGTATCGCATTAGCATGAAACATTTTTTATTTCTTCCTTCTATTATCTCCAAATACATTTGATTTTGTTTCCATAAACATTTCCATATATTTAACAATCTTGTAGAAAAAACTGTTCGAATTTTTAATAGTGCATTAAAAAAATGTTCGAACATTTCCTATGATATTTCTTTAATTTGTTAATAATATAATTAATATATTTTACAATTAAATGTTAATATATAATAATCAAAACAATAAGATATATAGGCTCGTGTGTCACATCAATATGATGGCATATGATGACATCAACATTATGCACAACTAATTATTGATGTAACTAATAATGTTAACGTATTAACGAAGATTTATGTATTAATTAATGTTGGACGATTGAAAAAGGCTAAGTACAGCCGAAACGTTTCGTAATATTATAAGACTTTGTTCTATGTAAAAATAATTTTAATATATACATTTCACCCTTTATGCTCGGTTTAATGACCTTCTTGTAATTACAAATAGCGTTAATATATAATAACTTGCAAAGCTTGTATTAGCAAAGCTTTATTTAGCTTTTTATAAAGAATCATGATATAAAATTTACATTTTGACAACTTTAGATTAACTACAACGATATGATAAAATGCATCATTAAATTTAAATTGCAATATCTAACAAAAAATAGAGCTTACTATAATAGCGTAACGAGTACGTCGCACGCGACAGCGCCGCTCGAAACTCGGAACTATCGATTTTTGCAGTTGCTTGTTATATAGAAATATTACTAAAAATATTTTAGTATATCTATATTTATTAAATATAAAACATATAGAAAAAATTATTTAAAACATTCATTTAAATATATTGAGATCATATAAACATATTAATAAAATATATATAAATATTTTTAAAATCAATAAAATAAAATCTGAACTTATGTGTTCACAAACATATTGTTATGAATTGTAGAAACATAAAGTTTCTGCTGTTGATAATTTAAGAATTTCTTTATTTAAATTTAGGATATTTGTGCATATGTAAATTATATAAACTACAATGTATAGTTATCGATTAACAAAAAATAATAAAAAATTAAGAAGTGTCCTTAATAAAAAATAAACATAATAATTCTAAAATCAATATATTAATATCAAAAGTAATAACAGCAAGCTTGATCTAAGCTGCTTGGTCAAAATGCCTAATAAGTAACTATTATAAAAAATAATGGATTATTAGGCAAAGTTGGGCAACTGGATTCTGAATTTTTTAATGTGGTGCACATTTCTGAGTAAAGAGATCTTTGAAATTTAATTAAAGCACTTACATACGCGCGCACATTCACGCGCACTTATTATAATTAAGTGTGTTTATGCAAAAAAAAGAAAAAAAGTCGATCGGAAGCGACCGAATAGAAACTCTGACGTGTGTATCTAAACAAACTTTGCACAGTATTCCAAATATAAGACATTTGAAAGTAAAATGAGCGTTTGCGTAACTTGTCTATCGAGTATATAGTGCGAACTGGTCACGCAAATTTGCTCAAGTTTCATAATATTCGCGAGCAGGCTGAGGAAAAATGCCTATTCATTTTCATTCAAACGCGAGTAACGCGTAGTTTTCCTTGGATTATTCAACTAAATCGAACGTAAAAGCATCTGTATTCCCAGATGCTCATTAATTCGGGATGTAAAGTGCACATTGGTGCACATTGGTGTATATCATAATAATATTCTCGTAATATTTGCGAAGCAGTAGATGATTGCAACGCCGCCGCATAATTTGATTTATGAAGCAAATACACATTTTCTCATAAACAATAATTCTTTCTGGCAACGTTTTACACCTTTCGCGCCTTCTAAAATCTTGCTTGGCACTTTATCATTTTAACTCACATTACATGTTAAGATGTATCGAATTAAAAATTATAAATGATACTTAATAATGTAATCGTGAAAAAAAATCGATAAATCATCGATAAAAGAAATTAATTATTTATATATATTTTATACATACACACATATGTATGTACGTATATACATGAAAAGAACTGTTTTTTTAAAATATCTAAAAATTTAGTTAGATACAGATCTGAAAATAATTTTTTGTTGGACTATCAAAATAATTACGTAGGACGCTCAAGCTAATTGCTGTTAGAGCATCAAAATTTTTTGCAGCACTGCTCATTATGCTTGAGCATCCTACGTAATTATTTGATCTAACAAAAAATTCGTGCGATCGTGACATAAGAGCTGCGCGTCTGCTCTCTGGACCAAAGATTCGGGTTTAAATTCAACTAGAACATGCTAAATTTTTAATTGATTACCACCTCTTGAAAGGCAATGGCAAACTACTGAGAATACTTTTAACAAGACAGTCATTATGAGCATGCATGAGCATGCATCAAATGAAGGGTGATGACACCACATTCAATTTACTAATAAGTAATCAAATCTTAAGCACGATCTTCACGAAGGAATGAAAAAATATTTTCAAACTTATAGCTAACTAAATTTTTATTTTACTTTAGCAAAACCGTTTTATGTGTATATATCTTTATCTTCCCGAAAATATCCTTTTACGAAAATTATCTTTAAAGATATAATAAACTTTGCACGCGAATAAAAAAATATAGAATAAATTTATGATTTTGATTAAAAGAAAATATATACGTTTAAAGTTATTACAGATTTTTCGCGGAATGCACAAATCGACAATCGACAGAAATAAACCGATCTTAAAAAGTCATTGAGTTCGAAGTAAGATGTGACGTACGCTTTACAAACGATTGGGAGCAGAGCGATGCCAAGTAGAGCGGTATAATAAGAACATAACAAGAGGGGAACGAAGTGGTTCCTCCTGCCCATCTTGGGTAGTGCCAAGACAGGCGAGATTAATCCGCGAATCTTTGTATTCCAGGCTGTTGTTGAAGTGCTCTATACGTTAAGCCGCGACAATTTTGAGAACACAATTTTGCAAATTTCTAATTACAACGAAATATGGAGATAAATGACGGAAAGAAAGTCAGTAACGGAAGGAAGAAAATAGCGAGAAATAAATCATCAGGATATTTTAATAAGCGAAGATAACGGTAAAAATTTGCGAGTTTCTACTTAAATGTAAATTTTTAATTAGCGATTTATTTTTTTCAGATGTATGTCGTAAAATAAATTATCATACACACACTGAGAAAAATGATCTGATTGTATTAACAAAACTTGTATGACTGAATGTTTTTGGTGAAACCAAGCAGAATTTCTGGTTATTATAATAGGATTCCAGTTTTATTATAATCAGAACGTTTGATAGATTTTACTATAATCTGGTAATTCCTACAAGATTTCTGATTCGTCCGTTTTTGAACAGACTTATTAGTTAAATCTATCAAATTTCTAAATGATGCAATAAGACTCTTTTTCCAGTGTAATTATTTTCATAAAACCACATTTTTTTTCATCTTTGAGACTATTAATTGTGCGGCTCGCGCATAATATTCAACTTGGACGAAAACTCAGACGCAGTGTTCACGATTAAGCGAATTCGTCGCCGTCGTTTCAGCATGGCGAAGCACAGCAGACGCACATGTTACGCGACATCGTGGTATAGCGATGCACGTAACTGTTGAGTGGAGACCTCAGAAATACGGGCTGCAATTGCGGAAACGAAACGGTTCGCGGAAGACACATTAATTACATGGTGCGTGTGCGCACCCACGGAAATTAGTAATAGCTCGGTCTCATACCGAGAGTAATCCCGGATTAGGGGTTGCTTCTTACGGTTGATTGCATTTCCGCGGGATATCGTGTAAAATGAAATTCTTTTTCCCGTCTGCAGCCATCGCGACCTTAAAGAACTGAATTCTATGCACGTGTCGTGCACCTAAATAACACTAGTCTGGAGTCATCGTGACCTTAAAGATCTGAACCCTATGCACGTGTCGCGCACCTAAATAACACTAGTTATACTTAATTCAAAACGGCATGAAAGAGTTAAGTTATATCGTGAACTCGCCATTGCTAGAATGTAGGAAATGTATAGCTTATTGTGTATTTCTGACGAAAACTATGAATTCTTCACTTAATCGATACAATTACTCGACGAATGATGCTGGAATGATAATCGAATTTTTAAAATACTCGTGAGAAGAATGAATATCAAAACGACGATTGGATCGTACGAGCTACGCTCGAAACGACGGTAACAAGAACAGATCGTACGAATGGTTTGCATGCAATGGATGAAGAAACGAAGTGTACTAACACTTTAATGTAAATCTTGTAGGTATATGTATATGCGAAGTAAGAGGCGCTCCAGTTACGTTTCGCTTTGAATTACGTCGAACTACATCGCGCGAAAACTACGATACATAACATACATGAGAGTGATCTGCACTTAGTGCCATCGAGTGCCATGAATAAACCTCGATTCAACTTATTTTGAATATTTATATTAGATTTTTTTCTAATTAACTTCTATTAAATATACTCTCTAAATTTTGTAGAGTGAAAAATCACTCGAAAAATTGCACAGACTTGATTTTGACTTTTTTAGAGTGCCGTTTTACGAGATTTAGGCCAATATTCATAATCAAATCTTATTTCAAGACTGTCTTGAGTAATATCTTAAGATGTCTCTGTGATTGATTGATGACATCTTAAGACAGAACTTGAGATGATTTGAAATGTAATAATCTTATTTTAGATTATAAATATTAGCCTTTTCATTTTTACACGGATTTATTTGAGAGTTTTGTAATATATTATGTGCTAATTAAATTCATTAATGTTATTTTACTGATTGTGCGTTTAAAACACAAAGCGTTCTCGTAGCAATATTGGACCTACAGGCATTATGATATTGAATTATTAATAATCTAATAACAGGCGTCATGATATCTGAATCGCAGGAAAACAGGAAAGGCTAAAATGTTGAAACAATTTTCCGTGTAAAAAGTTTAATCCTCTGTAACGTTATGAATGGCCACTCGAAAGTCATACATCTGTATACTTATCATCTATATTTTTTAAATCTGTCATTTAATAAATGTTTTCCATTTGCTAGTTATAAATTTTTTTTTGTAATCAAAAGATTATCATAAAAGATTAAACGCCATAATAATTTTGCTATATCATAAATTTATTAACCCTGTTCCCAAGAGATTTATTGTTTCTAGACAAAACTTTTGCTACATGATTAATTTCACAATATATGATTGATTTTTAATATTACAATCAATTATATATAAAGTAATAAAATGGATCAATGCTCGAAATTTAAATGCGTTGTACGTACAAGAAATGATCTCATCATTATAACTTTATTTTTAAAATAAGCGCTACAATTGCGTGAGTCATTAAATGATAATAATGATCCTCTTCCTGTGTTATCACGACATATCTAAATTACTCACGACATATCTATTATAAATAACTCGGTTCCCATGGCAAATAAATCCTTTAATAACACACGGATAGCTCACAAGAATAATACTTTAATTACGTTTCAGGGAATTCCAGGCATGAAGCCAGAGAACACATGATTGTTAAATCATCGAGCATCATGCCAAACACGTAGTTCAATTCAATTTGCGCACTAATCACGAGACAAAACCTAATTTTATCGACATAGATTCATGTACATCAATATTTTAATACATTCGTACCAAATAGGATTTGAATTTATTTGTTGACCAATTCTCTTAATAAAAGCGCACACGTATGTGTGAATATTGTATTATAGTTTCATATATTTTTCAATGAACCAATGCACTCACGTAAATTCAATGCTCGCTTAAATTCTGTAATTTCACAGCTTATGTAATCTCAAATTTAATTATCAAAATTTCAACATATTTCTACATAGCAATAATACGAAATTAAAAATTAAATATTTTGGCAAATTAAACTTTAAAGGTACAAACAAACAACCATATTTTAATATTTCGCAAAGTTTGTTTTAACCAAATTTAAGTTTATAATTGCAAAAATATCTCGTAAATTATTGAATCGTTTAATTATACCTTGCTTCCATTAAAAAAATTCCTAAATAGATGCGATAGTCTTGCATGACATGACTAATGAACACTTAACAAAAAATTGCAAAAGTTTGTAACATTATAAAATTACATTTCCATAAGTGTCATTTTTAATATTTAAAATTTGAGAGAAAGCTAAAATGGGCTTTAATTTCTACATGTTCTGCTTTAATTAAATGTTTAGTAAAATGTATGTACAACCCAGAGTAGCACAGGTGTACGATTAGAGAAATTTAAACTTTTGAACACCAACGTTTGTACTCAAATGCTGACAGGGCAAAGACGGCTTTTAGAAAAGTTGTACATAATATACTTTTAATATAATATTATAACAGTATCTAAATGTAGGAAATGCGCTTTGTAAACTTTATTATCAAAGCATGAGAATGGATTTGGAGATGATACAATTACGTTTTTATAATTTCAAAAATTCGGCAAATAATAAAATAACATAAAAAAGTTAATAATAATAAATAGTTAATTTAAAACAATATTTTATTAACAAATCTAAATTATTACAAAATGCATTTAATAGCACTTAATTTTATATTTTTAAAATGTTAAAAAATTTTAATTTTAATTCACGTTTCCATTTAAAATATTTTTATCGTATAGATCTATGCTCATTTAACCCTAGAGTGGATGAATTTTCACCCAAACTAATATTTACGTCAGAAAAATATAAGCACTTTAGGATGAGTAGCACTTAGGAAATCAAATTATCGAATTATTTCGGGTCGAATACTCTTAAAGCACCCAAAATCTTTTCAAAGTACAAATATATATTAGAAGATGGTCTTAACAACAATTTAAATTTGTTTAAAAAATATATACAAAATTGAATAAAAAACATAGATCTATATGCACTTGTATTTTTATTGCTTAAGAACATTTGAATATTTTAATTTTATTTATGACTGTTAGAGTTGCGGTCTTCTATTTTCGCCGCGCGTACCTACATTTTATTTATTTCAATGTTTCTTCCATTCCAGTTCCGCAGATGGAACGAGAGAGACATATCGCCCGAAAACAATGACGGTATTTCAAGCTCGGAAAGTACATTCGCAGGTGCGAATGAGTCGTAATTGAACAGAGCTATGGCGCAAAACCATCTTGCTTTGTGTAATGTGAGTTTTTAACCCGATTCAACGTAACTGGAGCACAAAGACACGCTTCACTCGTGCTCCGTTTAACGGAAACACTTTATCGCTCGTGCATCTTCGAAGAAGATGAACATTAGTCGCGGAACCTTGAGTATCTCCAAAGTTTCGTACGAAATAAACTCACGCGATGCAAAATATGCATTGCTAAAAATCGGAATATCTGGGAATATCAGCAGAAAGAATATCGCTAATTTATTTACCTTCTGCTCAAAAAGTACCCGGAATTGTCTTTTTAAACGAAACGCTTGAACTGAAATCAAAATTTCTTTTTGCCGCTCAGTAAAATAGTTACTAAGAAATATTACTTGAGCATTAAAAAGCGTTTGCGTGAGGTAATCCGTAAAAAACGGTAGGATTTGTGAAAAGACAATTCATGGATTTTGCACCACGATAACGCACCATCTCACACATCGATATTGTACGCAATTTTTTGACCAAACAATATCATTCGTCAAACATCGTATTCGCCAGACTTGGTTTCCTGTGACTTTTTCCTGTTCGCAAAACTCCAATTACAATTTCGTGAAAAGAGTTTTGAATCGACAGAGCTGTAAAAGAAATTTCGATGAAAGGCTGAAGGCCATATCCTCATACCCGGCTTATGAAAAATGTTTTGAATAATAGGTAAAGCATTGACACATGTGTGTTGCAAAGACTAGATTATTTCAAAAGGAACAAAATAAATATCCGATTAAATATTAATTTGTTTTGCTTATAAACAATAGCAAAAAAATTAAAAATTTTAATCTTTAAAAAATTAGATTTGCATCACAAAATGTTTATGAAATATAAGTATAAGAATTCTATTTAACACTTAACTATTGATAAATTGTGCCATTGTTATCTCAATTTGAAATACGATTTAATATATGTAATTAGCTGCACATAACGTCATGAAAATCGATCAAGATTACATTACATTGAAATTTTTAATCCAAGTTCTAGTATAAACATTCACGGTTTAAATTATGGTTACGTCTTTGCAAGAGCGCTAAGTACTCGAGTTTGCCACCATACAACTTTCAACGTCGTTCATAATGTTGTGCTATCAGCTTCGCTCGGTTTGCTGGCAAATGGCAGACGACATGAACATCTGTGAGTGCATACGTAATGCAGGTTCGGTTGACACTCATTCTCCAGACAAACAATGGGAGGGTTTGCTTGCCAAAGAGATATGGTCTTTAACTGTTCATGAAAACACAGTAAGCCTGCATCCAATGGTGTTACGTATATTGGTAATTATCAGGGATAGGAAGTAACGCGTATTACGAGGAACAAGTAACCGTTACTTTTTATTTTTTTATATCTAATAACGATTTAGTAATGACGTTATTTCTTATCCTTGATAATTATCAAACGTAAAGCAGAACATTTTTGTTCGATAATTGGTGTTAACAATGTCATTTTTATAATCTATAACATTCTTTTTTATTGATATTGATTTAAAATTTAGCATTATAAATGAAAATTGCATTCCGTTGTATTATGAAAGAATTTTAATTATGCGAAGTCTACTGAAAAATTTCTCCAAAAAAATTTTTTAAAGAACTTTCTCATTACGCAAAAAGAAATAGATTTATTTGTAAATTATTAATTTTATAACTTTCTAAATAATTTAAATTTTAATTAATGCTATCTGTAAACTTTTCGTACAATTTATCAATGAGAAACGTTAATATTAGAGATATCTGTTCCACAAAAATTTGTTCAGTCACATATTCATCTATTTTCCAATAATATTATCAATTATCAAATATATTGCACGTAAAAAAATATCGATAAATGTACTTTTTTATTAGGACTAGAATAAGAATAAGTTAGAATTCAAAAGAAAAATTACAATTTTAATTATTTTAACGCGAAAGTAAAACAAGACCTGACATGACGATAATAATGCCGCAGGTAAAGGCGGAATTGCCAAAGGAATGTGTAATCGTTGAACAAAGGGCTGTAATGTCGGGCAAAGAAGTAGACTACGTGCGTGTATATATGTATATGTCGCCAGTAAGAAGCGTTAATTACTTTTCCTGGTATAGATGCACGCATACATGTATAAAAGTGGACGTATACAAAGTGCCACAGCACTGTTATCTGTCAACGACAAGTTCTTTGACAAGTCCGGAACTAATTTTCCCTTTGCGAAACTTCTATAAAAGATCACTCGTTGCTGAAGTTTAGTATTAAATATTAGCAATTAAAATTCAGCGAAAGAAAGGTCAAAATTAAAATCTTAAATTAGTTTCAAATTTTGAAAATATAATTTAACAGATAATTCAAAGTTACTATGATAACTTTATAATTGGTACATAAAATTTTTATAAAATGTATAACGGTTCTATATACGTATCAAGAAAATTTTTCTAATTCTAAAAGAAGAAAAAGAGAAGGGTAAATATCATAATGCACCTGTTTATGTGAGTTTTACTTTCGCTATTATTTATATAAAAGGAAAGACAGGGGTTGTGAGACATGTGTGGGATGGTAAGATACTATATCTCATATAACTCGCGTTGAATTCTAAGAGCAACAGTTAAAATTGCTTCGTTACAGTCTATTTACACATTGTAGGATAATTATTGGTCATTAATGTTCACTGCGTTTTTTATAAAAGTTGAAGTTCAGTTTTGCAGGTAGCAGCGATTTTTACAGGTGTATGTTTTCTACGTAATTATAAGAAGTATATTAGATATTAATTTTTTAACTTTAATTTGGTTTAAAAGCTTTCAAAGTAGCTTTCAAATAATGTAATTAAATTTATCGTGTGCCGTAATGTGTGTATGAATTCGGCATATGAAGTTATATCATGTAGTAAAAGGAGTCGTGAGATAGTCGTGAGCTATTTGCATTACAAGCGTTAAGACCGCTCTTGCGGTTTTACAATCTCGTAGTAAATATTGCTTACTAGTAACAAAGATATTATTTAAAAAAATTTTTAATTTAATATTTTTAAAAATTATTTTTTAAGTCAAAGAAATTATTTAAAAAAAAATTATATATTTTTTTAAATAAAATATATTTTATAAAATGTTTATAACACCTTGTTTTGTGGCACTTATTAGTGTGTAAGATTTATAAAGAATTATTAATTTGTGATTTTTTTAATAATTAAAAGTGACTTTATGACATTAGTTGTTAGTCCACGACTCCCCTGTTATCTCACAAACCCATCTTTTTATTTCTCTTCAGTAAATTACGTTCGTCCTATATACCTGATGAACTTCTCTTTATAGGATGATTGGTACAACTCAATACTAACAAACTGGTGTTGATAAGTGAATTGTGTCGCGTTAATATTTACCGAGTTAATTTAAAAATACAAAATGATATTCCATCACCCCCTTCCTTTCTCTATATCCACATTATAATTTTTATTTGTCATGTTATATTCTAATAAGAGGTTTTTATTTAGTAAATAATAATAATAGTTTATTTCTAACAATTTAAATTAATCGAAAAGAAAAGAAATCGGTAAAATTCGTGCCAAAACGCGCACGAATGTTAAAACTTTAATCGTAAAAGAACTTTCGCGTGAAAAATACATAAACGTTTCGCTCTTTCTAGTTCGAGTTGTTGCCAATCTATAAATTATTAAGAACATGAATTTTTCGTAGAAACGTTCTTAAAATAAAAAGTAGCTGCCTCGCTACTTTTTTTTCAATTCACGAATCGATTTTCCATTCTATCGTAAAATCAATTTTGCGAGAAAAAAAAAATCAGAGTCTCGTAACTACCTGAACCTACGTGCGTGCACACCAGTTGATAATTTAAAGGTTAATAGGAACGAGCGTAATGGCGGGACGCTCAGTACAGATACACACATCGCGGAAACCAGTAGCGGCGGGTTCCCCGGCCTGCTCGGGTAAAGCTGGGTCGTGGTGCTATCGATCTCCGCCCACCTGGAGACCTCTTTACCCTGCTTGTAGGAGATGGCTCGCAGGATGAGCGTTGGGCCTCAGGAGGAGGATAAGGTACCAGGAGAAGGTTGGAAGGATATAAAGAGAAGATGTAAGGGAGGATGAAGAAAGATTGTGCGTATTATACATATATACATACATACAAGAGGCACATATATACTCACGACACGTCCGCCCCCGCGGGATTTACCTCGAGAGCGCACCCTCGACAATAATCGTTTTCCCGGAATGCCGAGGAAAACGAGTCCGCACACCGGCCTCGGAGTAAGACGCGAACAAATCGACTCCGGGCCCTGCGGCGAATTTATTTCGCAAGAGTGCCACCAATCGCGGAGTCACGCACCTCGATGAGCGTCCCGCGAGTGACAACCTGACGATGATGAAAAGCCTCCATTCACGCGGTAGATTAGTTCCCCGCGCGAGTACTTTCCGTTTCAAAAGATCCGAGATTTCTTTTCCGCGAGAGTATCTCGCTTCTGTATCCTAGCGTCAACGTGTACTTAATAAAAAATTAAAGCGAAGGTTTATTTACGAAATTCGTTTGCTTGAATACACAAAGATTGATTACATGATAAAATTACATACACACTGGAAAAAGTCTTGTTGCATCATTTAGAAATCTGGTAGATTCAACCAAACGTCTCTGTTCAAAAAACGGACGAATCAGAAATATCTTGTTAGGAATTACCAGATTATAGTAAAATTTATTAAACGTTTTGATTATAATCACTAGAATCCTATTATAATAACAAGAAATTCTGCTTGGTTTCACCAGAAACACTCAATTAAATTTTGTTAATACAATCAGATTATTTTTCTCAGATGATTTAATTTTGTTTTTATATATTATGCCATTGTCAGTGCGGATTTATATCACAAAATTTATAGAAGGTATATTGCACATAAATTACATTAAGCACCGTAATCATTTATTCGAATCGTTACTCTTTATCGAGATGTTTTGCTTTTATTACGTCCCATCCCAGCATCAACGCTCGATTGTAGAGGTCCTACTTAAAGCGCGACTGAATTTGAAATTCAACTGGCCGACTTTGAGATTTTAAATTCAAATTTTGGTAGGATTTTAAGTCGTCGCGACGCAATCGGGGTAAGTGTTACGATGGCGTTTCGATAATGCAAATGGATAGACGAGTCAAAGTGAGTTACGTGCTCCGTGGAAAAATATTTGGTTTCTATACCAAGTAATCCCTGACCGCTCTGTTTCTGTATTCGGGAAAGCAATCTGCATTTGCGGTATGACACAGTTATTTCATCGCATATCTGATTTTTATAGCTGATAATTGAAAACAGTTTAATGCTTGATGTAAATCGAATCGCGTGTCCAAAATACTCAGAAAGTTTTGGCAACATGTTTTTCTTAATATCATACGATGCAAGTAACGATTTCCAATATTGTTTACTGCATGTGCGAAGTCATAATAACTTTTGTAAAATTTTATATTTTAAGAGAAAAGTGAAAAACTTTTATTAATGTAATATAAAAAAATAATAACATAAAACAATTTTAATAATTGCAAAAATCAAAGTAATGTTATTATTTTATATATAATAAGCACAGAATTTTTCGAAAGCTAATTTCCATATATCTTATGTGCAATTTTATTACGATGTGTACATTAATTAAGTTCAATTATTAATTTAAGCAGAAAACAGACAAAATTAATTTTATTAAATCTTTATATAAATTCAAATTTTCCATCCTTAATTTTAAAATTCAAAGAAAAAATATATGTTGTCTAAAATAATAAATAAATGTAATAAACAAAGTGAATTTTAAAAGAGAATTCAAATTTTATAATTTCCTGTATATATTTGCATCTCATTTTACTTTCCATTTGAATATTAGCTTTCTCCAACTTTTAAATATTCCAATTGTTTTCGAGAAGATATTATCTAACCTTAGCATATGTGAAATATTTGTACGTTATTTGGACGATCGAACACACATCTTCGATACCATTACTTATTCGCTGAATAATTAATATAGAATTGTTTGTATTAACTGTCATGTAAATATAATCTTTTATGTTTTTGCTATATAAGGACTTTATCATATTCCGTATAATTTAATATACATTTTCACTTATTGATTTGAAATAAAAATATTAAGAAATAAAAAATCCACAAAATTATCTTATCCACTTAAATATCTTTGAAAGTACGATCTTATAAAATTCATTAAGTAGGTAACAAGTAAATTAAATAATTTAAAATTGTATTCACATAAAATAAAATCTATAAAAATAAAATTAATTCACTTCGTTTATCTTGTAAAATGGTCTCTCAATATCTTGTAAAATGATCATAAATGCAGAATATTATTTTCCTCAAATTTGCAATGTTAATCATGAGAAAGAAAAAAGGACAATTCTGATAATTATATTTCTAAAAAAGAAAATTTCATAAAAACACTTCCTATTTATTTAGAAATTATCCACACATAAATAAGAATATTCTTAAAGTGGGAAGTATACTTTTATCGAAAAGAAAATATTCTCTTAAATTTAAAGAGGATGGAATGCACTTGCGTGCACAATAGAAATCGTGATCTAATTGGATTAAACAAAAATTAATTTAATTTAAAAAGGTACGCATGTAAAGATTAAGGAATTTTTACAACTCGCTTACAATCGCCGAAATATTTGGCTGACCTGTTACATCAACCCCTATTTGGCCGACTATTGAATGGCATCCCTCTTCAGCAAAACCCTTCCGTCAATCGTCTCGTTAACCGCAAGTGCGAAACGAATCTCGATGGCGGAATATGTAAATTACAATTTATTCGTAAAACAGATACGATCGTCCTGACAGGGAATAATTGAAACCGATCCTTTACGCAGACGTGCTCGCCCCACGAATAAACATGCAAATCCACAAGGGGGGTTCATGGAAGTACAACGTACGTTCCGCCGGCGTGAGTTTCCTACTCTTTTATCACTATCCTATTACGTGTATACTCCAATGGTGTGGAACATGTTGAACGTAAAAGGGGTAAAAACGAAGGCGGACACGCCGGCTGGGAACGGAAAATATCCACAAGACGCAGAGATGCGTCACGGTGCGGCCGGTGTAATAAAAATGTCGCTCGGCGACGGACGGGGTGATCACTTCCGCGGCCTGACTCTATACGGCTTTTTGTGACTCCTCGATACGCCACAGCTGTGTCGAAAGTATATTTTTATAACATCGCAATTTCGCCGTTACTGCACTGACGCGATCTAACTTCACACGCGCGACAGGCATATGCGATGTGACACGCGTGTATGACGTGCGATTGCGTCGGAGATCGTCAACCTCACTCCTTTATACGCTGGGAGAAATGTTTGGTGAGATAGACCAAACGTTTCGTTAAACAGTGATTAAATTAATTTTATAGTTATAATTACTAGATAGTTATTTTTTGGCCAAACAATTGTTTTTTTTATACAACTTATAATCAAATGGTCCGTTAAATGTAACTAAGCTTTTGGGATACCACTAATTACAAAATTCATTTGATCACTATTTAACTAAACGTTTGATTAATATTTCTCTCAGTGTAGCACGTTGTGCGATGCGGTAGCTTAAGAATTCAGGAAATAATGTAAAATTATTGATAAGACAGTTTGATGACGCGTTATTACTCAATAAAAATCGGGAAACACGCCATTATCGGCATTATTACTGTCATAAGAAATATATTATCATAGCAGGATTATATTATTTAAAATATCACTACACAAAAAAAAATTCAAGTATCAAATCAACAATTCATTGTTTCACATATAAACAAGAATATAAAATCTTCTTGGAAAAATTTATAATTTTAAATACACATAATTTATTAACATGAAGAAATTTTGTTCCTTCTGTGTAGTGACACTTTAAATAATATTTTCTTCGTGTAAGCAAACTATGTCCTTTTAAGATTATCAAATTCTTTCAAGAAGATTTTATATTCTTGCCTATGTATGAAACAATAAATCATTGATTTGATATTAATTTTTTTCTGTGTATTATTACTTATATTAGTAGAGAGATCAAGATAAACAGAAAAATCGACATTTTTTTTATATTAATCAATCATTAATCAATAATTTCATTAATCGTATAAAATTTATATCTTCCGAATTCAAAATTGCGCAGATATTTCAAATTTAATCTTTTATAAATTTTCATAAAAATTGCATGTACATATTTTATTTTGTATCAAACAAAATAATCTCTAAAATAATCATGCGTTATGTGCCTTATCTTCGGAAACTCTATCTCTACGTATATACGTGAATGCTGTGACAAACTCGTCTCGTTAAAACCATTAGGAGGGAGATTTCGCGGACGTACCGAGGTATTGTTCAGTTAAAAGGAAATAAGAAAGATGCGTCGAAACAGTTCGAAAAGTATTCGCTATCGCAACGGTACTGGTTGATTTACGTTTCGACTGCTGAAAACACGCAGAGAAAAACGAGGAAACGAGAAAAAGTACAGTGGCATCGTGTCGTGGCTTGGTGCGTTTCGCTGAGCGAAATATCGCGCTGCAAAGGTTTATTATCGCGTGAGAAGAGCGCGAGATGGTTTTCGCGTTATTTATATACGCGCGTAAACGCCGTTACCCGCGAATAATAAATTCGCGAGCGATGGCATTAAAATGCGGATCCTCGCCGCCGTAGGGGAAATATGCGAAGCGTGTTTATACCGCGCTATTCCGCGCTGTCAAATATTTATATGCTGTGCTTTATCTTTTCAAAGGATTCGTACGCTATACAGCTCGGGAACGCTGATAAACGCGTATCGATCGGGGGAGAGAGAGAGAGAGAGAGAGAGAGAGAAAGAAATAGAGAGAAAGAGAATCGGCGGGTCCAATTATTTCTGCTTAGCGAAGAACTCGGTAAACATCGGTTGCACTACTGTAGAGAAAGAGAAGCTATGGCTCGCATCGCGAAATCGCCTGTAGTGCGAAATTCATCGACTCTGTCCGTAAACTCACTTGAATACCCGTTTGCCGTAGTTCGATTAAAGCGTCGGCAGCTCTACTCAAAGTGAAATAGAAATGCCTATTGCAGACGTAGAGATCGCATCCACACATACCCCACGCTTAACAATTGTTATACGCAATTGTTTGAGTTTGAAGTACAATTGTTTGAAGTTTTCGTTGTCTAATGTCAAGGATATACAGGAGGACATACTAGATATTTAATGTCCACGCTTAAATTTTGGGATTTTCATCGATATATATCACTGTAATTATAAACATCGTATATCAATATAATTGATTTAAATCGGCAAAACTCAATTTAGAAAATTAACGACTTACTAAAAACCACTACAAGGATACATCGTTAAATCATACACCAATACCTCGATAAAAAACATAATTTTCAATTTAAAATAATTAATAGTATTGTGATTTTCATGCAATACAAATATTTATTTATTTATCTATTAAAATATTTATCTATTAAAATTAAGATTTATTTTGAATTTCTTAATCTTAAATATTTTTAATAGAATCTTTAAGGTAATTGCAAGCAATTTATAAAAGTAAGTTAAAAACACAATATAAAGTTGCTTCTTTTTAAGTGAGCATTCAAGATTTAATTATTAAAATCACAATAGCGGAAAAGAGAGACTCGAGGCACTGATGTTGAAAAAAATTAAAATTTTAAATAAAGTGTCGTAGAGATTAAGTTTTGTTCTTTATCTTATTTAGACTTAAATCAATTAAATTAAATTGTTATGTGTTGTTTTATGTGTATATTTATAGGTATATAATTACAGGTCTATATATTTATAGGTATATAATATGAATACTTAATAAACATAGATATTTCAAATTTTAAATAGATCATTGAACAAGGCATTCTCTGTAGCAGATAAATACAAGGAAATTGAATTTCTCTAACATTATTAGTGAACGATGAATAACGGCAGAATAATGATAAAATGAAACCAACAGATGGACATGGGGGAAAAAACCGAGATGAAAGAGATGGCTTTGTATCATGACTGTCGTGTTTAATATATCGTACCAAAGCTTAAAGCCATTGAATTCAATAGAACCATGTTATCTCTTTGACGTTTCTAAAGAAAGAAATAAACATGAAATATATAAAATTCCGATCTTTGTAGAGCAATTCGATTTAACAGAGCGATCGAAGAGACCAATGAAGTTTGAATGATACGGGAAAGCTCAGCATCTACGCGCATTACTTTAATATCGTGTAATCATGTAATGTTAAGTCTAACGTAAGCGTTTCCTCGTTGATGTATCGACCGGTCCACCGATCATCGGACCACGCAAAAGCAATACACCGTATGCCCATCTGAATCGAGAATCGTTTATGATAATCTCGCGCTTCGGAACATGGTGCAGGATAATCCTAGGACAAAGCCGAAAATAATTGAGGCGGTCATTCCGTTGTAAGCCGTACAGACACGCCTCGCGTTCGAGAGGAGCGAGAAATCAATATTCCGCGTCTCTCCCGTGACAATGTCCGAACGTGGGCAAGTTATGACGTGCGCGCTACCAAGGCGACTGTTTTAGAAATTGGAGCAGGTGGCTATGATTAATCGAAAACTTGTAGCTTTCACGCTCGGACGCCAATTCTGATTGAAACGCAGCGCGTACACGAATATTAGGGATTCATGGAATTACCAGCGGTCTTTAGGTTAGTCTGATCTAAGCATCAGCAAGATTGTTGACGCAATGCCAAGTAGAGATAGTTTAGACAGAGTTAGGTATCATCCCTAAGGCTACTCAAGTATTACTTGGGTCCATTTGGCTCGAGGCAATTAAGTTGGATTTGTTATGTATCGTTTGATATTCATGCAATATTAATAAAGGGTCACTGTACCAGTCGCTGAACAATCACCAGTAAATGACTATTTCAGAAAAGTATTAAAATAATAAGACTTTAAAATAATAAATTGCAAATTAATTGTATTTTTCATGACTTAATTATCATAAAGATTTTATTAAAATATCACTTTTTTTTAATGTAATTATATTAAAATTTCATTTATATGTTCATTGACTAGTTCAATTTTTTATTTGTTCAGTGACTGCAGTAACTCTGTGTACATTTAACAATTTTAATAACTAAAAAATCTATATATCTAATTTACAAATTTTCTAAATTATCTAAACTTCGCACACACACAAATTTAAGTTAAAACAATTTTACAAGTACTACGACAACCGTGAAATATTCAAATACTATTTTACGTAAAAAGTATATATAAATTTTTAAAATAGTCGTTCTAAATGCGTTTATAGGTGTAGCCCCGCTAGAAACATTAATTAAAGAGATTATGAAATATTAAGTCTTAATTGCTTTAAAAAAGGTCAAACGCAGCCTCACTGCAGGCATTGTATAAAGTTTTTAGAAAGTTTTGGGAACAGTGTGCGAGTTTGGAGACATTTTATCGCTCCTTTTTATAATTTTTAACGATATTATAAGTACCCACTTTTTATATTCGTTATGAAAGTAAGAAATGGAAAAGTGCATTAAAGTTTTTCTTCCAGATTCGTTAACATAAGATTTATTACTGACACTATTTATTATTCAAGAGTCGCAAGATCAATAATAAGAATATTTAAGTTATTTTAGTTAATAATCAAATACTTTTGTTTAAATATTTATTTTTATATTAATTTATGATTACTGACCCTATGATATTAATTCGTAATTAATATCGGCATTATTTAGTTAAGAACGAATGGTTTCGTTTGAATATTTATTTTTGAACTGGTTTGTGTTTGACCCACTTAGTAATCTTAACTCGTAATATTAAAATTATTTTAGCAATTACTGCAACAAGCCACAAAAGATAACGAGCCAAAAGAATTTAATGTAAATAATTTTATTGAATATATAGAAGGTCTATAAATAAAT
Organism: Solenopsis fugax; assembly: GCA_003595255.1. Lineage (NCBI taxonomy): Eukaryota > Metazoa > Arthropoda > Insecta > Hymenoptera > Formicidae > Solenopsis > Solenopsis fugax. The sequence goes on along the minus strand of QKQZ01002502.1, from coordinate 3,375 downwards.
AATTCTTCGTTATTAGCATATTGTTTAAAGTAATGCAAAGACGAATCAATAAAAAAATTTTTCTAATTAGGAAAATATTAAATATGCCAATTTATTAATGCACTATTAATGATACGATGTTCTGTTGCGAATGAAAAAATTTACGTCGACGGCAACAGAATATTTTATGGCAATGAAATTTACTAAAATCGTTAAAATCATTTCTGCGATATTGCAGATACAAATTATTGTACATTGGTGTTTATCAAGCATGGTATATAAATAATTGCGTATAAACAATAAATATACTATAATAATAAATCGAAAATGTGCTAAAACATGTTTGCTTATATAAAAGTAACGGATTGTAAGAGAAACATGAATCTGATTAATTGTCTAATTAATAAATTTTGATCTATTCAACCTCATTACTGCTTAAAGAATATTATATTGACCTCAATCAATTAATTATTCTTATTATTGATCTTGCGACTCTTGAATAATAAATGGTGTCAGTAATAAATCTTATGTTAAAGAATCTGGAAGGAAAACTTTGAGGTAAATTACGGAATTACACCACTGACTCGAATGACGCCATCGAAATTTATTTTGTGCCCGTAATAAAACACAGCTGATTAAAAGTGTTTAAACATTATTGGAAAGCAGTCGTCAAAGTGTATCAAATAGTGTATCAAAGTAAATAAACGCATATAATGTGATTCTCCGTAAAAAGTGGTTCCCAAAAACCTATATCGAGAATCTGTCACTGTCCATGGCTACGTTCATTCTTAAATTATTACTACAATGTAACAATGTAACTGTAAAATGATAAAATCAAATAATTTTGGATTGTAATACAAAGTTAATTTTGCACGACTAATATTAAAAGTTTAAAGAATGATAAAATAGTGAAGTTTTATATAATTATATGGTTTTTGCACAATAGAGATGGCCACACACACATAAGGTGGCGTTCGGTACATATTAGTGGTGTAAATCGGACCAACCTAGAATTTCAATGACGTAATTTAGGTCATTTGCGGGTCACATTATTTTTTTGTACATAAAAATATTTTTATTTTCAACTTTTATATGTTTTCGTACTTTACAATATTAATTTTAGATAAAATTTAGTCTTATCTAATATCATTTTATTTATTTATTTTTTTTTTTTTCAAATAACATTGAAAATTAGTTCTTGCTCCAAGTGGCGTAATTCCATACATTTACCTTAATGCACTTCAGTTAAACGTTTCCAAATATCGCGCTCTTGCCACGCGCGACATGTTCACGTCATTACGTTGATTGCGCACAAAATGCAAGGGCACCTTTTATTTTTGCAAAACACGTCGCGGCGACTGGTGACGAAACGGCATTTCAAAACATTCGTCAAAGTGTGATGCTATGCAATACGTGAGCCCAGAAACCGTCAGCCGGTGCGAAACGCGTTGCAAAAGTTGTAACACGCCGACACGGCGGCTATTGCGGAAATAGGTTTCTGAAAATTTCATTCAACGTCGTCGCGGCGACCGTGCCGCGCGACCAACATTTCGAAAAATTCAATTCGAGTCTTACCTTTCTCGACATCTCGCAGCACCCTGGCCGACACCACGCCATTCTCCTGAAACAAACAAGTGAGTGTTTCATGAAGGAAAAGTTGCAATATTGATTTTTTGGCAGGAAAGAAATCTCTGCCTTGCAATTTTGCGACAGGGAAGAAAAACGTGATAACTTTGCTTTCCGATCTCTCTGCTTGTTTTTATTACTGTGCTAAAACACACAGATGTACTTTATGAATTATATCACATGATTACAAGAGTCAAAAAGAAGAGAGGGATAAAAATTATAATTTCGGAATGTTTATTCCGAGAGTTTGCTTTCAAAAATTGCGTAAACATTATTCAATTATTCAATTCCAGAATAGTCGAAAAATCTAAAATATTTTCATTTAATTTTCTTTTCGCTACTATAAAAATAATAAGTTTTTATGTATAATTTTCTCGATATCACAGGCGTATATACGTAGCAATAGATGCGACAGTGAGATTAGATTTAGTCATCAAATCTACTCACCACCATCTGCCTTTTACGGTAACATGATTTAAATGAAAATTTCATTAGCGAGTGAGCAAGTGACCACATCGAAGCTCCTATATATGTATGTATTATACATGTAACTGCCTGACCGAAGCGAATTTAACGCGTGCATACTCACAAAAAGATGGCCACCGGTAATACTAAAACTCTATCTTTTAGACATCCCTCGCTACTAACTCGTATTAATTTCGAGAACCAAAAAAATGATGCATCATCAATCTATATTAATAAAATTTTTAATTCGAGATTTAATACGAAAGTTGAATATAGTCGCTCAATAGATGCCCAACATATTTCCGCCCAAAGCAAGTTCTCATCATATTCGACAGAGAGCTATTATGTATGGATTTTCCGGTATATCATGTATAATATTAACGAGCGACAGGGGACCTCCTGAAATTCAACGCGAAATGTACTCTCTATCATGCAAATAATTAAATAGATAAATCAAAGATTACAACACGGCCATCCTAAATTTCACCGCACAGCACGGTACCGCGTTATATCGCGGATCTCGAAAATGCACAATCGTTTTCGGTATTCTCTAAAGCGGTCGCTACGTTGTTTCCGGCAGATTATCCCACGTTTATGCACGTTTTGCGGTTATCAGCGGGTCGGTCCAAACTCGTTATTTACCTATTTATCGTATCACCCTCGATTGTGAACTCGAAACATTATCAGAATTATTACGCGACGTGATGTATAGTGATACGCGTGTGTATAAACATCCATTTGAAAAAAATTGGTCTAAAATTAGTTTTATGAAGATAGTTTCAATTTGAGATTTTTCAAGTACAGAGAGAAAAAGTTGTAGTGATGGCAACTATAAGGGGATAACCATACAAATTTTGTTAATTATAATATATAGTTAAATGAACTATATTATAGTTATTGCAACTAAATTAATGATTAAGAAAACTAATAAAAAATAGTTACAGTATACTATATAATAAAGTAATTACAACTATTTTTTTATTAATTTTCTTAACCATAAACTTATACAATAACTATATATTATAATTATATTAACAAANATTAATTACATAATAAAGAAATGTGCAGGCTTGGGTAACTAGTTAAAAAGTTAAAAGTTAAACAAAAAGTTTATAACTTTTAACTTAATTTAGTTAATTTCAAATGCGTTAATTTTTAACTTCAACTAGTTATTTTTAAACATTAACTTATTAACTATTTTCTACGTTAATTTTTTTTTAAAGAAGGAAAACAAACACAATGCAATCTAACAAAATATATCCTCGATTATTGAAAATTATCTTTACAGCAGTAAATATGATGATG
>QKQZ01002490.1:0-10629 GCA_003595255.1 Solenopsis fugax | reverse complement strand
GCGTGTGCGTGTGCGTGTGCGTGTGCGTGTGCGTGTGCGTGTGTGTGTGTGTGTGTGTGTGTGCGTGCGTAAAATCTTTTATCCTCGTAGTTCTATATACATATATGTATATACACACATACATGGTGTCCCAAAAGTCCAGGGTTCCTAAACACGTTAATGTTTGAGGCCATTTTTGAAAATCTTTTATCCTCGTAGTTCTATATCTTAAAAAAGTTCAAGTTATTTTGTTTCTTAAAAATTCGCGTATTCAACACTTTGCAGCTTGATAAAAAAATTTTTCTCAAAAAAATTTAAGACTTATAAGAAAGTACACAGTTTTACCTACAAAATACTTTTTTTTTTAATTTTCGTACGAATTTTTTTTACCAAACTACGCGACTTTGAAAGTAAACCTGCATTTTTTACAACCGATATTGAAACTCAGGGAGAAATCATCGCAGGCAAAAAATTTTTAAATTATTCCGAACCTTGGAAGTTTAATGTGCTTTCGATCGCTTTTGAAAATTTATCTTTACAGTTATATGATGAAGATAAGAACATTATTTTGCTCTGAAAAATAATGCCGACGGTAAATCTCATTTTTAAAACATATTGTAAGATTGTTTACACACAAAGTCATGTAATTCCAAAAACATATATAAAAATAAAAAAAGTGTTTTATACGAAAAATGTTTTAATTTTTGTCATTTCTCGAGAAAGATTTTCTGTGGTATCAAAAATACGTAATTTTTTAGAGCAAAATAATGTTTTTCAATTTATTCCATGTGATAAAAACGTTTCTATTACAACATTTTATATCATAAGATTTTAGAAACATTTCTGTTATCACATAACATTTTGCAAAAGCCTTTTAGAATTATTGCATGAAATGCGAAAGATTGAAACATTTCTAAAGATTTTTCGCAGCAGTTAATGCTATATAAGCGAATAAGAAATTCAGTAAATTCAATCCAATGTATCATGCTAATACGCAATCTCTCGCATTTCTTCCTTTTTCTTTCATACTTCTTATTCTTTTCGCAGTTTCACTCGAAACCAACTCTTCAAATAGCGGCTGGCACGAGATGGTATCGTAGCGAACTACAACGCGGCCAGTTCTCAGTGTTCCCATGACCTCATGGTGTTCAAAAGACTGTCACACTGACATTTGACTGTCATGCTGTCCCGTTGATTGTCGTACTGACATTTTACTGCCTTCTGTAGCAGTTGCTCCTCTTATACCTCTTGTCAATCTTAACTACTATCAACTGTGTACAGAGGTAACAGAGAGAAAGAGAGAAGGGGAAAAGGGGAAGAATCTATATCTTTAGCAACAACTGCTAAATCGCCTGCAATTATTAAAACCAAAATCAATCATCGAGCATAATTATATCACATTCGTGTATACTTTCTTTTTGATTCATAGTATCTTTAAGTATATTTTATATGCATCCATATGTAGTATCTGTTGTGTTATCTCAATTAAAACCTTTGAATGATTTAACGTCGGAGCTAATAATCTAAAAATATGTGACACAGCATAATACGATATTAAAGTAGGTCATACGACAGAGTAGAAAATAAAAAGAAAAATTCCGTCTTAGGATCGGTGTGTGTAAAGATAAAAATTATGTAAACGAGGAAATATGGAGTGCATCCACGTATTGGGACAGTATCGTAGAAAATATGTTTTGACAGGAATTTTGTCAAATTTGACTATAATTGTATCAATAAATATTGTACATAACAGTTTCAGATCTAGAGTTTTATTCTAAGTCGTTTGTCGATCGTGATGACTCGAGCATTATCTTCGATATTATACCGTAATTTTCTCGTCTTAGTGAAAGACTATAAATTTTCAAATATGATATCGTGAGGAATCACTGGATCTCGTGGATTGGAATAAAAATTCTAGAACATTCGATATAGAAACAATTTTGTTGCGGTCGTGGCAGCATAACAAACAATAGAGATTAGAGAGCGATATGTGGGAGATGGCTTTATTGTTTAGGCATTTATGAAGGCACAATTATACATCAACTTTTAGTTAGAATCATTATTTGTACAAGAAAATTTGTCCAGTCCATGTATATCATTAGACTGTAATTTTACAGTGAGGCATCTAACACTGAATTATAAAAAAATGTTTTTAAAGTGAAAACTAATTTATTCATGTGTGATTAAAACAATCGAAAGTGGTGAACGTACAATTACAAGTATTGAACTCGTCTTATTAACTGCCATGTATCCAAAGATGCTACCTTTTTCATTGCTTATAATTATATTATATATATATATATATATATATATATATACACATATTTAATAAAATTAATTTTTGTTTTCGGATCATTGCTCTAATCATTATTCTGATCATTGTCTGTTTGCGTTTACGAAGATAATTTATAAAAATTATATGATAAGAGAAAATTACAAAGAGAAAAAAAGATACATTAATAAAACAATTCATTTTTTTAGTCCAACAATATAATTGATTTTTTCAAGTTGTAACGAATATTATGCAATGGCAATTAACGGGATGAGTGCATAAAAAAAATTTATTTTTTTCTCCGAAATTAAACGAGAACGAGAAGTCTGAGACTATCGAGAAACATAGGATAAATATCTGTATAAATATCTTTGCAATATATGTATTACTATTAAACATATTTACACGCAAAGAAAACTTCTGCAGTTGATGATCTTAATGTTGATAAAAACGTAACGTAGTGTCAATCACTATTATTATTTACATTTACCTCTGGTGCCTTAGCACTTTACAATCTAATCGAAAATCGATACAATTTCTTGCGTAATTCAAAACTTTTTAATTCTTAACTCGATAGATTCTGTAGAACTTGTGTATGACGACGTGGTAACCAGCTATAAAACTCTAACGTTCTACAAAAATATCCTCAATCTCATTCGCGTACATACATATCTCAATTTTAGTTCATTTTAATTCACATTTTTATATTAGCCTAATATATATTTTTAATTAGATATATGAGCTATTGTGTAACATTGAATTGCCGTTTGTCATGAGTTTTTGTATTTATTATTGTATAATATTATGAAAAAGAGCAATAATAATAATAACTTCCAAAATTTTAAACTTTCATAGATTAATATACGTGTTAATTGTATAATAAGGATGGAAAAATACATTACGATAAAATATTAATTTTTCCCTTTTTACTAAACGAATAAAAACAAACTTTTAATTTTTCTTTTAATTATGTTATAAAAAATATATATTTTTATATTAAATTATAATTATATATAACATAATATATACATTACTAAAAAAAATTAGAGGATTACTTTTTCTCAGTAAATTTTTGCTCATTTTTAAACTATGATTATTCAGTTAATAATTAACGTAAAAATAAATCAAATAAAGGGTTTTACAGGGCAAACTCTCTACTATAAGGTTCTTACTTTAGTTCGATTTTTATTCAATTTATTACTCAAAGATGTAATTGGCTTTGAATAAGGATGTATTTGAGATATCTAAAATTTGAAATTTGTAGTCCTCCACCGTCTAATAAAAAAATTGGCGAACATAAACATTAATACCAAAGTATGGAATTTGTCCTTTCAAATAAAAAAATCTTTGCTCTAAACCCATTATTTAGCAAGATATCGCAATTTAAAGTACCTCCTGTTTTTTTATGATTTTAACACGAAACCGCCGGCATTTGCGTAACCTGATGTGTACCACAGACAGGTTGCTTCGTCAGATTTTGCACATCATATGTGCGTGTGTGAGTACGCGTGTATGGGTAGTGTGTGTGTGTGTGTGTGTGTGTGTGTGTGTGTATATAGAACTTTTTTTAATAAGAAATGTTACCATCTCTCTTTGACGTATTATCTCGTATTACTTTGGCAGATTTAAAAGAGGTACTGCGTCAAATTTGGAATAAAATTTTTCAATCTGATATAAAAAAAGTTCATCAATATAAAATCAAGGTAATCAAGGTTGCGCAAGATAATATGTCGAAGAGGTGACAACACTTCTTACTAAAAAAAAATTTGTACATATACACCAATAGTTATGTACACTCTACGTACGCACGCACGCATGATGTGCAAAATCCGACCGAGCAACTTCCCCGTGATGTACATCGGGTTACGCAAATGTCGATGGTATATAATTAAAATCATAAAAAACTGAGAGTACTTTAAATTACGATGTCTCGCTAAATAATGGTTGTACAGCAAAGTTTTTTTTTTATTTGAAAAGGCAAATTCCGTACTTGAAAGATGGTATTAATGATTATGTTCGCCAATTTTTTCGTTAGGCGACGGAGGACTGCAAATTTCAAGATTTTCGATATCTCAAATACGTCCTTATTCAAAGCCAACCACATCTTTGTGTAATGACCTCAATAAAAATTGAACTAAAGCACCTTATAGAGAATTTGTAAAACTTTTTTTATTCATTTATACATTAATTGTTAGTTGAGAAATCACAGTTTAAAAATCGATAAAAATTTACTAAGGAAAAGTAATCCCCTAATTTTTTGAGCAATGTATAATTATATAATTATAAACCAATTATTTGAAACCAACCGCAACTTTTTTGAAGAATTAAATTTTTTGTGCTTGTAAAAATTTAATGAAATTCATTTTTTTTTATCCTTTAACCCTTCATTGGCATGGAATTTTGATCCTGTCGACTGCAAGGAGCTTTGAAAGACAGTAACTTCTTTCATTGTTCTGAATTATATAAAAATCTGAAAAAATTCTAGTACACTTCTAGTCGAACCTTTAAAAAGTTTTTACTATTATAAAAGTCGTATATTATTTATTTTTTATAAATTTAAATAGAAGTTTTAAAAAAGTTAAAAAAAACAATATTGGTTAAAAATTTATAAACAATAATAAGTTCAGTTTGATGAAATTAAAACACAAGAATATAAGGGCTATGTCAGTCACAGCGATCTTTGGTACCGAATAACAATTTTTAATTTTTACAATTTCCAACTTAAACTGCGCGCCCCGCATATTCGTCGGACTTGAAACACAGTCATGAAACCGGAATAGTAGAGGAGAAGAGGATAATATGGTACCCATTTTCATTCTATCGAATAACTTTGTTTATAATTAACATTTTCTATTGAAACTTGAATGATTACATTCGTCAAAGTGTTGTTTGACAGATTCTAGACTCAAAGTAATGAAATATTTATTATTTAAAACGTGATTTATGGATAGCCATATTACAACCACTTTTTTTCTTCCATCGATTATGCAGTGCATTAAAATCTAATGCACTGCATAATCGGTGGAAGAAAAAAAGTGATTGTTATATGGTTATCCATAAAAATAATTTTAAAAAATTAGTTTAGTTTAAAAGAAACACAGTACCTTGTTACAAAATTATGTATTTTTAATTTTCCATTGTTTAGAATTTTCCTGCATTCAGAAACTTTAGAAATACCATTAGAAATATCATTTTATCCCTGTTTAATATTAAACAACAAGTATAAAATAATGTCTCTAATGTTTCTAAACACCGCCCTCTAGAATGACAATCAATTTATCGAAATATTTCGATATAAAAATTTTGCTTAAAATATATTAACAAAATTCCATGTTATTGTTTTAACTTTGTATAACTCGAAATGTGTACAGCCGAATAAAAAGTTAAATAACAAAAAAACACTCGAGTGTATGTTGTACATTCGTGTGATAATATACTCAAGTTTAAGAATATTTAGGAAGTATGTGTAATTAAAGGTTAAAAGTGTACCTTAAAAAAGAGAAGTGCTCAAAAGTAAAAATGCCTTATAACAATTGTCAGTTATTATGTATTGGCATATTAGCATCACTAAAAAACGGCGGGTTACTAAACGAATAACTCCATAAGCAATTGTTAAAATACGTCACCTAATAACGGTAATAATAGGCGTAGCCATAATACCCTCTTCTCCTCTAATATTAATGCTTTTAGAAGCGTATATGATATATAATATCCCCCCTCCCCGGAAAAAACTAAAATATTTTATTATAAAAAAATAACACCTCAGCCAGCGTTCGAACCTGGATCTCCCGAATTCCAGGGATGCGGACGTCCTATCACTTCGACCACCGAGGCACATGTAGGACATCCGCACAGCATTCGGGAAATCCATTCGAACCCTGGTTGAGGTGTTATTTTTTCGCAATAAAATACTTTACAGTTTTTTTCCGAGAAGGGGGGATATTATATATGCTAAAAGTATTAATATTACTATTCCGGCTTCATGACTGTGTCAAATCCGACGAATATGCGAAGCGCGCAGTTTGAGTTGGAAATTGTAAAAATTATAATTATTTGGCACCAAGAACCGCCTGTGACTAACATAAGCCTTCTATTCTTGTGTACAAATTTATAACTTTTATATTAATAAATAAAAACAAATCCTTTCAGGTTATAATACTTAAGGATATATGCTTCGTAAAAAATATTACACTGAAAAAAAGGTCTGGTTATAACTACCAAATGTATAGTGAAATCAATTAAATATTTTGTTAATATTACCAAAAATAATTTTATTTTACTAAATGTTTAGTAAGTATTATCAAATCTGGTATAAATATTTAAAAAAATAAAATTATTTTTGGTTACATTGACCAAATATTTAATTGATACTATTTCACTATACATTTGGTAGTTATAACGTCTTTTTTTTCAGTGTAGGTGTAAAATAATGTAAAAGTTTTAGCCTTTTTCAAATTTTTATTTATTTATATTTTTAAAACTTATTGTTTCTATCAAATTAATTATAAATATAAAAGTTTCTCCAAGCTACCGCTGTTATTAGTACATACAAAGCCTCCCCCCGCCTCAAACAAGCTCAAGAAAGTCAAGTGTATTATCCTTCATAATAATCTGAAGATGGAGCGTCAAATTATTAAAATCAATGAAGTCAAATTAATTTAAAACATAAAAACTTACAAAAAACGGAAGGAGGGCCAACCAGGTAATGAAACAATGAGCCCGTGTCGATGTGAAGACACAACAGTAATGATGTGAAGAGAGATAATCCATCGAATTAAGAGCTCTCCTCACCACGTTCAGCTCGCCGTCTCACAAGGAGCTCTCCAATAAGGAACTCATTATCTATGAGATTCCATCTAATAAACTCCGTTTCAATATTGTAGATGTGATCTATAATTTACGCCGTTCACTAAAGAGGATCCAATAAGAGGATCGAAACGTTTAAATATTGTAATAATTAATAATAGATATCATTATTTTACACTAATAACAGCGATGGCTTATAGAAAGGCTTTTATATTTATAATTAATTTGATTCATTTGAGCCATATATACATTGTATTTTATTATTGTTTTTATTTATTATATAATACAGTGACTATAAATTAATCTGAAAAATACTTTCCCTCATTTTCTATAACCTTTTGCCAGGCAACTATCGAATTCCTTCGCGAAAGAAAGATGGGTTGGAAGCAATCCCAGCAGACACCATGTAAGTTACATGTCATATAAATGTTAGTTATAACTTGATGTTTGCTGGGAATGAATTCAACGAATCATTTTTGTATTGCCACATCTTGAAAGCGTTATTCTTCTAAGGAATACTGTATTGACCGAAATAGATGATAATTCGTAGGCACCAAATCAGGAGAGTACGCCGCATGCGAAAGAACTTTCCAGCTCAAGTTAATGGGCGTTCAGTAGACTCAAGATATTGAGGTATGCTTCTAGATCATCCAATCAGATCCTTTAGATCTAGAAGAATATATCAATAATAACGAGCGCTCAACTATTGAACGCGCCCATTGATAGTTTGGATGAATTTTTTAATTCATCGATTGATCAATCGCATTATGCGCAAATGCAGCTTTTACAGAACAAAGTTGCATTTGCGCATAATGCGATTGAACAATCGATGAATTAAAAAACTCGCCCTTTGTTGAGTGATCTACATAACGTGCGGCCTAGCGTTGTGCAACAAAATGACTTTCCGACTCCCTTGCTCAGTAAATGGCCTTTTCGTCTCAATTTTGTCGGTCAAATCATTCAGTTGATGATTGTAGCGTTCATCGTGAACCATTTCACTCATTTGAAAGAGTTCGTAATAAATTACCTTTCTCTTCACCAAATACGCAAAAAGGCTTTTGCTGTCAATTATTTGATTTTACTTGTAGAAAGCTGTCCAAGATTCATCTACGAATGTTTGCATTTATGATTATCATGTATAATTTATTTTTCATTATATAATCTATTTTCCAAAACAATTTTCCACAAGAAATCTTTTTTGTATTGCCTGGAAAACAATATGAAATGCACGTACAATGGCCTAGTTTACACTGTTAAATCGATTGGTACGCGCATCAAGTTGGTGCATTTGATACATCCCTGTTTACACCAATCCATCTCAAAACAAATTAAGTTAGGTTTTTAATCCAGATAAAGTCCTTGTTGATTTTAGAGGCATGAGTATGTTTAAGGAGCAGCATTATGACATTATTGTTTCTTTTACATTTAAAGTATTCTCCCAGATAACCAAGTGTGAACTGAGTTAGCAACAGGAGAGCAAAAACACATCATTAGTTAATGAAATTTTAAGAGTAAACGTTCATGAATAATAACACGTCATATTGACAGCAAACTAACGGATTGTCATGAGCTCGCATTCGTATATGTCATAATGACAGCAATATGAGAGCAAAATGATGGCACGTATAATATCAAAAGTTTGACACAAGAAGCAGAATACTTCATGAATATTGTTGAAGTTTCTAAGTTACAGCTTGTTGTTGACAATTTGTTGACATGGCAATATTTGTTTATCATTGACAATTTTTCGTCAACAAGTTATAATGCAGTAACACTTTAAACTGAGATATAATTTTTTCATAAATAATTAATATAAACAAATGTACGCTTATCTACCCCTATAACCATTTCTGCAACTGCGAAGGTTGACAACAAATTTTGGTCCGCATATGGTCCGCATACATTGTTATTTCCGGTACTGATTATAACAGATATTAAACAAGTTTGCTATTGCAAAAATTTTAACAATTGTCACGCAAGAATGCAATATTATTCTTTTGTCAAAATGCACGACAGATTGGAAGTTGATAACAGACAGATCCATTGTATGTATTGATTGACAGATTGATGGCAGATAGTAAGCAAGCTTGCTATTATGAAAACGTCAGCATTCGTCAAACACAAGAATACATTACTTGAGTTCCGTAAAGCGCATAATGCACATGACGTAATCCTTGTTGATCACCGAACGTTAAACAAGGCTAAAATGTTAAATACATTACGCACATCATGCGCTTTACGGAATTCAACCATTATCTCTTTATCAAAATCAATTATGCAATTAATTTGTTTATAACAATTATAACAACTGTAACAATTAAAAAAGCGTCGTATGTTTCTTTAGTAATTGTTTCCGTTGAATCGATTGGCGCAATTAGTTTTCCTCTACAGTCAATTTTTAACAATTAATTGCAAAATTAACTTTTGCAACGTGCTCTTTTTATGTCAATAATTTTTTTCATGCTCCGGTACTATTTCCAATTGTTATTTTTTTACTATATTGGTCTGGCCATGGGCAAAAACAGGTTTTAATTATTTATATAGTTTATATTAAAAATATCTAAGACTAAATAATCAAAGGGTTAGTAAGAGTGTTCGCACGGTACTCAAGATGTAAGTTTCTTCCTGTTCAAATCAACTTTACTTCAAATATAACTTTTTATTAACGATATTACAAATATACGATTAGCTCGATCAGTGTCAGCGTATTAGGTTAGTGTTCCGGTGTTTCCGAATTCTTAGGTTCGAATCCCGCCGATGCGTTTTCAAAAATTGTAAAATAATGCGTAATTGTAATTAGTGAAATAGACTCTTATATACGAAATAGTGAATACAGATTAAGCTATAAAAATATCTGTAAAAAAAAATTTTTTTTTAACTAAAAAATAAACGGATCTAGGCTAAAATTTTTGTATTGGACCAATGTTGAAAACCAATGCACAACCAATATATAATATCGTGTTTACATTATTTTTTAATATTGGACCAATATTACAATTCCAATATTGGTTAAATAAGAGTCGATATATTACCTTTTAATATTGGACCAATATTGAAAATCAATTCACACCCAGTATATATATATTGGGTTTACATTATTTGCCAATATTGGATCAATATTTTGTGCTACTAGGGTATTATGCATTTAATAAAGATGTACTTGAAAACTCCAATGATGAAGTATCGAAAGAAGAAAATAATATTAACTTTAATCAAGTTATACTCAATTTACGTTGCCTTGACAGGAAAAAAATCAAAAAGATCTGTATGGGCGCGGTCAGGCCCATTTATTCAGTACAACAGCGATTTTTCCAAGGTGATAGTGATAACTTAATTACTATGCTGAGGACAACTAATCATTCGCTGTATTTTAATTATTTGAGAATGGATGTTAACACCTTTGAGCATTTTCTTTTAATAGTAGACCGTGGAATTGAAAAGGAAATAAATATTAGAGAACCAATTGCTCCTTATACGAGGTTACAAATTTGCTTAAGATATTTAACCAGTGGAGATAGTATGAGATCAATAGGATATGCATTTCGAGTTTCTCCAAACACTGTTTCACAAAT
>QKQZ01002482.1:3322-18924 GCA_003595255.1 Solenopsis fugax | reverse complement strand
AAGATCAATTTGATTTACACTTTATATTTTATGTGCAGTTTTTTTTTATTTATAAGGAATTATAAATCGATCCATTATTTAACATGAAAAAATTTGCATTAAAAATTAAAAACTATTATGTAGCATTTTGACTAATAAATTCATAGCTCTCAAATTAATGAATACAGATACTTAAAATCAAATAAATTTCAATTATTATACTTCAAGTAAAGGTATAAACATATAAAATAAATAAAAGCATTTATATTTAAAAATGAAAAAATCGATGAGACTCCTTGTACAAATTTCACTAATAATTAAAGGAATAGATTGACCGATAGGAGTCGACACAAGGTGTTAGTGTGTATATAAAATTTATTAAAATCTAGTACGATGAACAAAGGCGTGCATATGACGCTATTTAAATTAACATTAGTTTGCAAAGTGCAGACGTTTATATTTAAATAATGTGATTAAAGCTAGTAATCACTAAAGTGACAATATTATAATATATTTTATAAAAACATGCTTGTCTCATTAATTTTTTAAAGCATAAAAAAATTAAAATAAACATTTTTATTTTTAAAAAGTGTGTAAATGAAAACGACAATTATCATCTGTTTATTAAAAATAAATTAATAACATTTTTGTACATTAATAAATTATTAATGATTAGTCACTTGCATGTGATCACGCTTCCTTTGTTTCCTGATCGTTCTATTAAAGAAGGGGATAGGTATCAAACAACTAATTGAAATTGAAATTCTGATCATTCCGCATAAAAGAATCTTGAAATAAAATATTTGCTCGTTCATGAGATCGAAGCCACTAACCTGGCCGCGAGTGAGACGATAGAATATAATTGCTACTGTGTATTTAAAATAACTGAACTTTATTTCTTTTTTTTTTTACCATAACCTAACCTCTCTCTGGATATCAGCTGAGCATGATCGCTCTTGCTTAGATGACATATCTCTCGTGAGATTCCTGTCATTCGTTGAGTAAAAGACTTCCAAGAAGCGAGAGTGGTAAACGATGAACGTGCAAACGAGGCACCCTTACGAGGGTTTGCTACACAAGTATACGAACGCCATGAAGGGCTGGCAGTATCGTTGGTTCATCTTGAGCCCGGAGACCGGTGAGCTGCATTATTTCCTCAGCGAGTCCGAGAAGAATCAGAGGCCACGGTGTTCGATATATCTAGCAGGCGCCGTAATAGCTCCCAGTGATGAGGATTCGAACACGTTCACCGTTAATTCTGCTACTGGTAGATATCAAATTATCAAACAAATTTTGCTAATAATTACTCCTATAATAGATATATATGTTTGATTCAGTCTAACTATTGAATTCCCGATATCCTTCCAGGTGATATGATCAAATTGCGAGCTACAGATGCGCGAGCACGACAGGAATGGGTGGATAAGCTGAGGGCAGTTACAGAGATGTATACTAGGGCGATAGCCAGCAGCCATCCTCCATTGCCACCTCGGGAACATTCTGGGAATTCGAGCAGGAATCCTGTCGTTAAGCTGGAAGTGTTGGATGCCTTTGCCAATTGCCAGGAGCAATTAAGAAAAGTGGAGAAGCACAATCTTGCCTTAGCGCAATCCATCGAGAATTCGGACCTGCATCTGGACTCGGATCTCTTGGTTCTCAAAGCTATGGCGCATACCACTTTACATACATTGAGTCAATGTCTTAATATACTATATCAATAGGAAATTAATCATATTTTTTACGCTTATCTATCGATATTAAGATTTTTTATACCTGCGAATATGTAAGATTATCTTCCCCATTGCGTAATATCCATATCATTTTATTTTGAACAATTATGTACTTATCCACAATTACGCTAATTTCAGACGTACACAATTAAGGACGAGATTGATACCTCTTGCCATTATATCTAACATAAACATTTTTTAATAATTATTAAATAATTGATTTTAAATAGGTAGTTAATTTTTACAAAAATTTATTTTTTACATATTGAAAATAAAATGATAATTACTTAGGTTCATATGGTACTTTTATTTAATCACGAAAAGATTTTTTTTAAACTTGTCTCTTTATAACAATAGATTCTTTGAAAGTTAATCAGTATATTACTATGTAATAAAGACAGTAATATTTTTTGTGTTAGAATTTTTCTACGCGCGTTTGATCTTCCTACAATCGTATTATGGTTTAATATAATATATAGAAATAAGTTCCTCTCACGACAGTGCATATGTGTAGAAACAATTGCAGTTTTGCTTATCATTTGAATTTGGCCCTGCCAATGACAATCTCAGTGTATGTTCTTCCAATAACAATACTGCATGAAAATGTAAGAAGATACATATACATATGTGTGTGTATGTTGTGTATATATATCCTATATTAATTCTATTAGAATGTTGTACAAAGCATGTATGTACATATATCTAGATTTTATTAAGCAAAATATAATATATTCTCCCCCCTTACCTTTTTTGTTCCACATGAAAGCTGATTTCTTAAGTTCAAATGTTTAGAGTCAAGTATGAAATGTATAAAATGTAGGTATAAAATGTATTATTATATTTTACTGCATTATAAAATTGTATTATAACGAATAATTTATTAACGTAATCCTTTTATAGATTATTACATATCATTTAATTTTTGTTACTGTAAATTATTAAGAACTTTTAATTAAAGTATTACTTTGTTTCCACGTGTTATGAAGACTGCCATATATATGTATGTACGTACGTATTATATAAATTAAACAGCTACAAGAAATGCAATTTTTATTGAAAAAATATTTCTAAAAAAGTTTCGATATATTAAAGTAAAAGGGAAACGGCGTATGTCTCATCGTAACATGACGTAAGATCCAATGTCAAGAGCATGAAAATAGGTGAAGGTGATCAACTGAGTGACTTTTCTTTTTCGCCAAGAGATCAGATGCGATTCGATGCTTCCACAGCAGTACTGCTCTTACTCAAGGTGCCTTAAAGATCAAAATTAACACATATCGAGTGAATTAAATGGAATAAATGAATAAATTGCAAATTTATTATATTGAAACAAATTTCGCAAAATAATTATTTAACCGTTATACTCCGTTGTTAAGAATTCATATTGTTGAAAAGTGAAATCAAAGTTTGAAGTATTAACTTTTATCTTTTGTATATAGGTATAATAATAAAAATAATAATAAAGTGCAAAGGAATATGTCGCATTTCTCGTATTCTGAAGTCTTGACGGAGGCGGCGGGCATGAAGATCGTAACGTCTCTACCTAAAGAAGATATAAATTCACTTCGGCCTGGAAAGATAATCCTTAAAATGCGAAAAGTCAACGCAGAGTCATACATGCATGGTAAATCTTGTGGGTTTCACTTGACCAAATCGAAATGGGATCCGTATCCATGGGTCGGCCATGTCGAGAATAATAGTCCTGCTGACTTAGCAGGGTTGCGGTGAGTTTTATCTAGTTCGAAAACTTCTTGAATATATTGTGGATATAAAAGATAGTTTAATATGTATAAAAATATATAGCTATTTTCTCTTTAAAACTAAACATTGACATAAAATATAATTTTGTGTTATATTAACAAATCACAAGTGTATATTTTTGCGTTAATTAATTTTATATCATATAAAGTATTTTTTCATTATGTTTCGTCAGAGCGGGCGATTGTTTATTGGGCGTTGACGACACCGATTTGTTAGGTCTAAAGATTAAAGACGTCGCTACTTTAATTCGTAATGAGGAAGGTGTGCGAGATTTAAATTTTTTCGTTTGGAGATACACGCATCAAAATGAGGAACAGAATGATACTGGATTAGCCTTGAAAGGACCACTTCCAAATATAGCCAGAAATCTTGCAAACGCATTATCAGGAACGGTGCGTCATTCTATAATTTTAAACTTGGACTGTTTATTTTTTCTTTTTTATTCTTATAGATCATTTGTATTTACAAGTAGCAGATTTAATCCGGAATCATTAACTCCTATTATCAATCTTTTTTATTATTAATGCAATTATTACACATTAATATAATGATTAATAATCCAGAGTTTATTAAGCTATAATATAATTATTTTCAAATTGAGTTGAAGCGTCTAAGGACTTTTGTTTATATTTGTCATAAAGCTTTCTTTCATTAGGTCCGCGCCTTGGAATGTCCGATTTGCTTGGAAAGCGCTGCGCCTCCAGTCTCGCAATGTGTTCATGGTCACATCCTGTGCGTCGTCTGTAGGCCAAAGACGACACGTTGTCCGATCTGCAGAGTCCGGCTCGGTCAGGGTCGATGTCTTCTCGCGGATAAATTGCATAGAGCACTTCGCGACGCCTTTAACATAGATAATGATGAGACGATAGGCAAGGCACCTGTTACAACCAATCGTTGTAACTTACGTGACCAATTGTTCGGTAAAAGTAACAAGAGACAAGAGACTCCGGTTGTAAACCGGTCAAAGAACAATTGTGCTACGTTGAAACCGAGACAATTTTTATTGGCCAGATTGTTGCTTGGGGGCAGGGAAAAAGCTGCTTCCGTGGATAATCTAATTCGAGTATCTGATATGTCAGAAGAAGGAATCGCTACGGCGATTCCTGATGAAATGGCAAATATTAACAGTTTAATGGCAAATATTAACGTGCGATTATCCTTGAATGATCGCACCAAATCAGCCAGTACCGGCGAGTTGTCGAGAGACAGTGAAGCCCGCATGAATGATTCTTCTTCACAGATTGTTGAATCTTTAGCGACGAATGCCTGCAGTCAACAATCACTGAGTTTGCCCCAGACGCCAATCTGGGGCGGTTCCACGGATTCTGTGACTTGTATACAGTTAACGTGTCCTCTTTTGCAATCTTGCAGAGAAGTAGTGCCGTCTGACTTACTGCTGGAACACATCAGGACTCACGCGGTACCACAAGTTCATTTCTATTCCGGAAATGCAAAACTCCCGTTTCCGCTTCCTTTCGGACACGACGCTTTTTACATATTCCACTATGGAAACAATATGTTTTTCTTTCAGGTATAATATCTTTAATATGAAACAATTTCTTCTCACATTTATATGAAAATAGTATTATATTCTTTATTTTAATCCTTTACCGTAAATTTCTTGAAAAAAATCAATAAGAGATGATAAACATTCAGTTCAAAAAGTTCATATTATTTCGTTTTAATTATATGCATCTGTTGGTATAGAAAGAATATTTTTCTCATACTTTAATATTTCGTTCGGATTAAATATTTATCTGAACATATACTTTTTTGTATATTTTATCAATACAATTATGATTTGATGTTACTGATCTTAATATTAATTAAACATATTTATTCATACCGACATAAAAATTGCACATAATAGAAATAGAAATATTATATTCTTTGAAAACGTACTACAATTTCAATTAAGTAAAATGAATTATTTTTTTATCTACACAATTTGTATACTTGCAATAGAAATGGAACAATATAAGATAGAGCATTCAGAATATAGAGATAAAAAATATGATATCTGTAAACAGAGATTCGATTATTTTTATTTGACATTTTTATAAAACTTTAAACATATCGAGATTTGTTCAATAAAGTCCACAACAAATTTTGCAAAAAAATGCTTTAGCTCCCTAATAGCACATGATATCATACGAATATATTCTAGAATAGCTGCTGTTAAGGCTATTATTAATTTAGAAAATACTTTGTGTTATATAGTTGACGAAAATGCGCGGACCATCTACTTGCACAGATATAACCATCATGTTATTTTTATATATAGTACAGAGAAGAAACAGCCTGGATGTCAAATCCCTCTAAAATGGCGTATTCAAGCAGTACATGGGAATGGACACTGCACGCTTGGGGTGACAATGGTACAGAAGTACAATTACGAAGACATGTAGTGAGTCTCGAGGATTCCGCAACATTGTCTTCGCAGCACATTGCTCCATTGCCAAACGCGTTACTGTTGAAGACTATTGAAATACAAATATCAGAATATGAAGCACACGATAGATTTTATATGTAAAGAAAATAATATAATTGTTACATTTAATAAATTTATTATTCGCAATTCACGCAAAATGCAAAGGATTGATCTAAAACCTCTTATAAAAAAAACCAGTCTTTATTTTTCATGTGATTTAACAAGTGATAATATATCGTATTGTATTAATTATCTTGATGCATAAGTATTTATGATATACAGTATAAGTATTTACTTAAAAACTTAATTCGTAAACATATACTAATAATACATAGGATATTCTAAAATTGCGAATCAAGAAACTAAGTTCTTGACAAACAAAATAAGAAAAAATTATAAAATCAATAAAATTATTATTTAAAATAAAAAATGTTTATTCTACAGATTCTATTGCAAAGATATTTGCTACTTGTACAAAAACATGCATAACATAAAAGTTGAAAAGTACAGTCAAGGACATATTTTATTAACATAAGTCATTTATAAAAAATGTGTTTCTTATTTTGTTCAACATTACAATACTTAGTGCTCATCAAAATTGAAAAAGAGGAAGAATACTTATACGTTTCTTTCTTAGTTTCTTAAAGATTTTTCACTAAAATATGTATTTTTTAATCTATTTTTAACTTAATATTATATACACTCGGGGAAAAAATGTTTCATATATAATCATATATAAAATATGCTCGTATACATAAATATATGTAATTATATGTAATCATATATAATTATACATATATAAAAAATTTTTCCCGGGTATTCACAATACAATTAGTGTTTTGTTTACATTTAACAAATTACATTCCTTAAAAAACATTAATTGAAAGAACATTAAATGCTATGTATAATGCATGTTCAGCATTTAATTAATATGTAAAATAACATGCAAGTAAACATTCATCACATCGAATTATATAAAACCCATGCATATAAGATATAAAATTAATGACTAAAAACTAATTAATACGAATAAAACATTTCTGATAAAAAATTTGTAATCTCTTAAAACTTATAATCTATGAACTTTTTTATGAAATAAAAAGTGTAATGTTAAAAAAGAATTTGAAACTATATTACAAAAAATATCTTGAAATTATATTCAAGGTATTTTTTGTAATATTTTATCCATACAATTTTTGTATAGTTCAAGTTGACCAGTTTTTATTGCTTGACCGGCCATCACATCATACGCATATTTATAAACTTTCAAGCAATTTTCTTTCCCTATAATGTCTAATTCAACTTTGTACGAATGTTTATCAGGGGCTGATATTTTCGAATTAGTTAATGATAGCTCTCTCGACACTCTTTCTTCCTCTACTTCCATTTTTTGTTTGTCCCGTTTAGGACAGCTGCAAATTTTAATGGCTAATGTTTGACGAGCTATAACTTGTCTTCTGCTATTTTCTAATGTAAATAACAGTTCTGTCGCTCTACGATTCATACCCGAAGGGCAGCTGTTTTTACAAAAAAACTTGAAACACATTGGCACATACTGTGAACCAGCTTCGGGTGCATCAAGCGGCGTTAAAACTGAAAGATGTTCGTTTTCTTCTAAATAGATACTGTCAGCATGATTCACGCAATGAACTACATGTTTAATTCTGTCTGGGTTCATGTTTTGATTGACGTAATTTTCCAATGCTACATGATTGAGACAACGTCTTACAGGATCATTTTTGTGTTCATCAAATGTATAAACTAATTCTGTACGTAAGAATAAACCGGTAAATGTGTCCCAGGTAAAACGAAGAGGTAAAGTTTTCTCCATCTTGATAAACAATTTTTTCGATTGTGATGAATACTATATGAATACAAAAAAAAAAATTATTAAATCATATTACATCAAATATTAATCTAGAATTATATTATATGTAAAATTATGAAATTTTAGCTTTTGTAAAATAGCTTATATTATTGTTAACAGAAAATTATCATGCACACTTGACAAATTTAACACCAATTTATCTACTGCACCAAAAGCTTACATTTGCAAAATATACAAAATCTGCTTAAACATGATTCTTATATAAACAAACAGTTTTGATATTTTGTATAAAAATTCAATATATGATCAAGCAGATTCATATATTTGATGTTTTTTTTTCAGCTGAACTTGTTGCACAGTTTATCTTTCCTTTTTTTCTTTAACTGAAAAAAAAAAAAAGATAAACAGTGCGAGAAGTTTAGTTAAACAAAACAGACCTCTTTTTGATAGTGCAGTATACAAGTAATGATTAAATACACTTCCAAGCAAGATCTCTTACTTCTATTTTTCTTTATCATCCTACCCTTTCATAAGTTCATGAGTAAGAACTTTAGAAATTGTTTGCAGTTTATATGGAATATCCCATACAAAAAGTATATAACCAGGATTATAAACTAATTGCATTTATCATCAAGAGGCAGAATTTATCTGCAAGTAGGTATATGTTATTTAACAGAGCACTTCAATCTAACTCAAGAATAAAGAAACTTAAGTTTAACATAATTTCCTTTCATTAATTATTTTATAAATTCTGAGTTTAATGCATATTTTGAATTATACAAAAAGTTTGCTTACCACCCAATCCTGGCCACCACCATCTCCAAAAGTAAATTGAAAGTTTATAGTTGGATAATCAAAATAATTGCTGTATATTGTCGAATAATATTCATCATTATCTTCTTCTAAGTGTCTTTTTATTGCCTGTTTTTTTTCTTGAGAAGAGGAACAAACTGCAGACTGAGTGAGTTCAACCTTTTGTTCGGAAATATCTAGGAAATCGCTATCATCCGGGGCCGGCAAGTTACTGTGAGAAAACAAATGAAGAAAGAATTTAGTTGACATTATTTTATGTTCATTGTGTGAAAGAACACAATCGGAAGACAGACTTGTGAACCGGCATAACAGGCAAGAGACAGTACTGCTTACATATTACTTACACAGTTTCTTTCTCTAAAACTTTGAATGTCTCATCATCCATTAACGCAGACTCTTGAGAATCCGAAAAAGTTACTCCTGATGCCCCTAACATTCTCGCAATTTTCAGTTGAAGATTAATTGAAGAATGAAGAACAATTTCTCTTTCGAGACAAACACCATTCAACAACCGTATTCACAACATGGAATGCAACAAATGCAACGGATACCAACACAAACTGGTACTAGTTACATTCTCTCGACAGTTCTTTGTTTCGCATGATCCCCCCTCCTACATCTTTTTCACAAATCTCAGAAAAAAGGACTGCGTTCAGAAATATCATTGGCCGCATTCAGCGGACAACAGTTGAGTAAGCGCTCGCCGTTATTGGTGTATTCTTCTAAATTTAAAGGTCTGATTGGATGATCTAGAAGAATACACCAATAACAACGAGCGTAATACTGGTCTATGAATATCGCCTTATCCAATGCGCGCGCATGCGCGTTGCTTCGTGGCGGGAACCGCATGTGGCGCACTACGACAAGGTACGGCACGCGCCGGAAGCAAACGACTCCAATATGGCGAATGTGAGGGACAGTGATACATCGTTGTGGCTGCATAATAAGCTTGGTACGTCAAACGATAGCTGGACCGGCAGTTCAATTTGTTCGCAACTCAATGCCGAGGTACTGCGGAACATCAAGGATTGTTTTCCCGACCTGCAGACGCAGGTCAAGCTCAAGCTACTCCTGTCGTTCTTCCACATACCCAGACGCAATGTTGAAGAGGTAAGCACTTTCTTCTATTCTGATATTCTCGTATCTTTGACGAGTATCGCTCTCTTGAAATGCGCTTGCTCTCTGCAAGGTTGATATTATTAACAGATTCATGTTTCTCTATCTAATATTGTCTGTTTATACGTACTTGTCATTTATTTAATTTTTCATAATTATACGATGTTTTTGAAATGTTTAGTATAAAAACTACGTAGGATTAATATTTACAGGAATGTATGATTGTCCTATTCGTTAAGTTGGAAAAATTATAATTTCTGTATAAGATTTATGTCAATTTGACTTTCCTGAACATATCTATTGCTAGAAAATCTTGTAATGGAACCACAATTTCTTTATTTTAATTCTTATTTTATTAAAATTTTATTATCTATGAACTTGTGTATGTGTAACAGTGGCGTGTGGAACTGGAAGAGATCATTGAGGTTGCATCTCTGGACAGTGAGCTGTGGGTATCGATGTTATCCGAAGCGATGAAGACTTTTCCATCAACTGGTTCTTTAAATACAGACATCACCGATCTAGATGAACATAGACCAATTTTTGGCGACTTAGTCAACGATTTGCGGAAACTTTTAAAGAAACAGAATGATCCTGCTATGCTTCCCTTAGAGTGTCATTATCTAAATAAGACTGCATTGATTTCCGTGGTAGGTCAGCAACCCACACCAGTCAAACATTTTACTCTCAAGAGAAAACCAAAAAGCGCAGCTTTGAGAGCGGAATTGCTTCAAAAAAGTACCGATGCCGCTAATAATCTCAAGAAGAGCACAGCTCCCACTGTACCAGTGAGAAGTAGAGGAATGCCGCGAAAAATGACTGATACAAGTAAGTGTAAATTTATAAATGCATATGATACTTTTTTTCATTATTTTTGTAATATACTGCATGGCATTTGCTTGGATTTTTCAGCACCTCTAAAGGGAATTCCAAGCAGAGTTCCAACGAGTGGTTTTCGATCTCCATCACTTACAAATACACCTATGTCTAACAGAACATCGATCAGCAATAGAATTCGAAAAGATGGTGGTATTAAATTACTGGATATTAATGAGCAACCTCTCGGATACGCACAAGCAAAGAAGAGGAAAAAGATGCTGGAGATGGAGGAACAGCAGAAGAAAGTCGCGGAGGCGCAAGCGGCTGCTGCGGCAGCAGCGGCTTCAGCGGTTACACCAGTCGTGGAAACCCCGACGACTCCGGAATACGCGCAAGGATTGGCCGCGATAAATCCACCTGCTACGCCTGTTGCACCAGCTGTAGTGGCTACAGCCCAACCCTATTCTGCACCGAGCACGCCAAGCAGCATTTCGGTTACGACTACACAGCAAACACGTAAGACTAACATTGCAGTTGTCATAAGGGCTATGCTGTTTTCTGTTTGGATTTTAATTAAGCATCTTTCGTTACATAGCTACTACCTTAACTACTACTACTACCACAACTCCCACTACTGTACTAGTAGCTGCACCGACGGTAATAACACCAGTGGAAAGCACGCCAGTCGCTGTGCAAACAGTCAGACCAGCTCAGACAGTCACACAGATTCGTATACAAACTACCACGCAACCTAATGCAGCAGCTAACCCAAGAAAAGGTCTATCTCTTACAGTAAGTTACATGCACATTTCATTTAATTGTATATATTATTATAAATACAAGATTCTTACTGTTTATTGTTAATGGATTACAGCGAGAACAAATGCTGGAAGCACAAGAAATGTTTAGAACTGCGAATAAAGTAACGCGTCCAGAAAAGGCCCTTATTTTAGGTTTTATGGCTGGTTCTAGAGGTATGTGTATTTTCCACATGTATATCTTTCTCTTTATTAGATTACAGTTCAATAATATTATCAATTGTTTCACTTGCAGATAATCCTTGTCCAAAATTGGGCAATATAGTCACAGTGATGCTTTCGGAAAATATAGAAGAAGTAACACAATCGGATGGAACAAATGTTCCGATGTTAGTTGAAACTCATTTCCAAATGAATTACACGAACGGCGAATGGAAGAGGATAAAGAAAAATCGACGTATCGTAACGGAAGAATCTACATCAACGTCCACTCCCGCGCCGAGTGCGACCGCCACTGCTTCCAATTGAAAGGATTTGTTCAAATCGCGACATCATAGGATCTATATGTATATAAAGTATTGCTTTGTGGTTATTAGAGGATAACGATTGTGTGATCGTACGTCTTCTTAGTGAATTGATAAAGACGTTACCAAATTAACAATAATTTGATTCACGTTTTTATAAAATTTAACAAGAATCGTTAAATAATGATTTTTCAGATGTGAATTTTCATTCCTATAAAATTGATTTCTTCATTTTCTAACATCAATCATTAAGTCTTGATAATTTTCATATATTGAAATTTACTTTAAATAAGAAAAAATTCTCCAAATTTGCTCTCAGTGTTTAGTTAATACTTTCTCTTTAACACACACGTTCATATAAGTATGTATATGATTTATAGCTCATTATTTGAAATTGACAATTTGATAGAAATAATATGCAATGTGAATAGTCAAACGTTTGTTTAATAGTACTGTTATATTAAAATCTATATATCATATACAGATATATGAATATATATTATATATATATATATATACATGTATATTTTAATAAGAATGAACATAAGACTTCTATAATATTGTTATTTGAATAAATATGTGATTATATTTATGTTTTATGTGTCTGGTTTATGAACATATTTTTTGCAATTTGATATTGACTATATTCAACTGTTATATTATCACTTTTCAATCATTTTTTTATACGTTAAAATGATAATTTTTCTTTTATGGATTTAATTTTCAAAAATTACAATTCTTTTTTTTTATTTAATGTAAGTAATTAATAGAGTTATAATTCTATTGAGTAAACTCTGCCAATTTTTTTTAATTTTATAGTTATTTCTATGAAATTATGTAGATATTTGCCATTTCAAAATTTGTAATATTTTGCATATGATTAAAGTGAAAATTATAGAGTTTATATTCTACACGTTATATGCGCGTCTACACTCTCCTCTCAAAGTGTTTCATAACCTTATTCCGGATCTCTCCACGGTCCACGGCGCCGGTTGCGAGTTAGCGTGTCAGTGAGAGGTTGGCGAAACTTCTTGCACCTACGGTCTTCGGTTTTGCAAATTTTACAAACTACACAGCGAATTTACGGTTATCTATTTTTATAATGTTTCGATTACTCGCTTCGCTGTGTACACGAAGTGGAACACTGGTAAGTGCTATTAAATTTATTGTGTATCCTATCACACGTTTCAATCAAGTTCCCGCATTTTGCTGACTCATCGCATATAAATGTAATTAATTTCGTACTCGCATTAACGCATTAACGATATAGATAAAAGTACGATCATCATTGTTTCTTCAATCTGAGTATGTTTGTAGGTTGTCAATGCAACTAGTTCGCTGGCGAAAACTGACTGTACGTCATTGGTGAGAAGTGCCCGTAATTTCACAGTGAGTTCAAAACTATTGAGCGATGGGCCGCAGGTTCAGAAACCTGCTCCGGATTTCTTTGGTACCGCAGTAGTTAAAGGTGATTTCAAGGAAATCAAGTTGAGCGACTACAAAGGAAAATATGTCGTTTTGTTTTTCTACCCATTAGATTTGTATGTAATTTTGTTTCAATCATTATTTCTAATGTACATCTAATATAATTACAATATTCAAATCTTATTTTCTATTTGCAGCACATTTGTTTGTCCGACGGAGATAATCGCATTTAGTGAAAAGGTTGCGGAGTTTGAGGCTCTGAATACACAAGTAATCGGAGTGTCGACAGATTCCCATTTCAGTCACTTGGCATGGATTAATACTCCGAGGAAACAAGGTGGCCTCGGAGGAGACTTGGGCTATCCTCTTTTGAGTGATTTTAACAAAAGCATATCGAGTAAATACAATGTTTTGTTGCAAGACTCGGGTATTGCTCTCAGAGGTCTCTTCATCATAGATAAGGAGGGAGTTCTTCGACAGTTTTGCGTCAATGATCTTCCGGTTGGCAGGAGCGTCGAAGAAACATTAAGATTGATCAAGGCTTTTCAGTTTGTCGAGAAACATGGTGAGGTATGTCCTGCTAACTGGCAGCCAGATTCTAAAACCATCAAACCAAATCCGAAAGATAGCAAACAGTACTTTGAATCGGTTAATTAAGCGTGCATTTAGGGCTTTTGTTCAAGGGATACATGTACAACATGATAGATTATAATGTAATATAACTGATAGATTATGGCATAATGCAATGTATATTATAGTTCTAATACAATAGGATTAATGTTGCAACTGATCATACAAAATGAACAAAATCTAAAGCAATTATATACATTTTATTATAAAACAATAATCATATTTATCATGCTCCTTCCGAACTTGTTTGTGCGATTTTATATAAAATTTTAAGAGTGGCTAGTAAGAAAATATCATGAGCACATGCATGGGTACTTGATCGATATAGATAAATTTAATGCATATAGAGAAAAAAAAAAATGTAATAGAATGTTAAATAATGTAATAGAAGATAACATATGGGATATCTTGGGATTTTTTCTTGTTGCAGTTAATAGGCATAATAGGATATAAATATTTATACTTAGAAAACCGGTATTTATATTTTTCATATAAACTGACATGAATAACAATTTTTTTAATTTAGAGAATTATACGAATATGTAATTTAAAATTATTAGGAGATATTTTCAATTTAATTTTTACAAGATATAAATGTTGAATAAGCACTTAGCAAATTATTTTTAACGACTATTTAATTCACGCCAAAATGTGATAGTGCAATATATGAGCAATTAGTGTTGGCTGCTAAAATTACTTCAAAACACGAGGAAGGGAGAGAGAGGGGGATAGAGCAGAGTGTGTACATATATATATATATTTGAGTCGATGCCATAAGATAATTAGACGCATTCAGTGTAAGGTAGATGACGAAATTAAAAGCTGTTACAATATCAGTAGATAGGTAAGCTGGCGCGCGTTGTTGGCGGAGGCTGCTGCTTCTAAAGGCTGCTCATGATAAATTTAGTAGAGTGAGCTTATTATTTCGCGAAGAGAGAGGATATACCCGCGTCGGGGCACCACGGAGTCTTGGGGAACGCCCCCGAGGAAGGAGGCTCAAGTATCTAGAGAAAGAGAGAAGTGGAGATGAAAGCCGCTCTCGAGAAAGCGATGAGCCTAGGATGCGTCGCGAGAGCGTCGAGAGATCGCGAGAGGGAGAAAAACCGAAAAGCGACGCCTGAGATAAACGGCTCATCCTTCGTTCCTCCCTACGCGTCATCCCCACGCCAAATCCAATCCCGGTTCGTCACCTTCACCCCCGCGCGCGCATGAGAATCTCAAGACTAATCACATTCGCGTCTCACGACACCACCGTGCATCAACAAGTCGTATGTCGCAGCGGTGCGACCTCCTTATTATTGTAAAATATAAAATTGAAGGAAGAGATATATGAAACGGGGAGAAAGTGGAAAGACTTTTCATATTCATTTGTCTCTATATTATTTTTGGTATAGTTTTAAAAAAACCGCTTTTTTCAAATCGCTGGAAAAAAACCAGAAAAATTCTGGTTTTTTTCTGAAAAATTGCTTTTTTGCGAAAAATTGCTGTTTTTGCTATGTAAATGACATGCTACCTAATTTTATAGTGTTATTAAAGTAAGACACCTTGTATAAACGCTGGAATTAATATTGAGCTAATTTTTATGTTTATATTTGGAATATTACATCACTTGAGGTTTAATAATTATCATAATAATTATCATATTAAACAAACTGTTCTAAGAACAAATGTAATCCTGCACTAGTTTAAAGACTAATTTAAGTTAATATTAATTATTTGAAGAATTTTGAATATTAGCAATTATCAAGAGGCATATACGTTTTATTTTATTTAAAAAATATATTAATT
>QKQZ01002479.1:0-12273 GCA_003595255.1 Solenopsis fugax | reverse complement strand
TTATTGTTACAGTTGTTATAATTGTTATAAACAAATTAATTGCATAATTGATTTTGATAAAGAAATAATGATTGAATTCCGTAAAGCGCATGATGTGCAATAATAATGTAGCATTTTAGCCTTGTTTGATGATCAACGAAGATTATGTCATGTGCATTGTGCGCTTTACGGAACTCGAGTAATGTTGCATTCTTATGACAAATGCTGACGTTTTCGTAATAGCAAGCTTGCTTACTATCTGCCATCAATTTGTCAATTAATACATACAACGGATCTGTCTGTTATCAACTTCCAATCTGTCGTGCATTTTGACAAAGGGATAATGTTGCATTCTTGCGTGACAATTGCTAAAATTTTTGCAATAGCAAATTTGTTTAATATCAGTACCGGTAATAACAATGTATGCGGACCATATGCGAACCAAAATTTGTTGCCAATAACTTCACAGTTGCAGAAATGGTTATAGAGATAGATAAGCATACATTTGTTCATATTAATTATTTATGAAGAAATTATAGTTTAAAGTGTTACTGCATTATAACTTGTTGACGAAAAATTGTCGTCAATGATAAACAAATATTGCCATGTCAACAAATTGTCGACAACAAGTTGTAATTTAGAAACTTCAACAATATTCATAAGTATTCTGTTTCTTGTGTCAAACTTTTGATATTATACGTGCCATCATTTTGCTCTCATATTGCTGTCATTATGACATATATGAATGCGAGCTCATGACGATCCGTCAGTTTGCTGTCAATATGACGTGTTATTATTCATAAACGTTTGCTCTTAAAATTTCATTAACTGATTATGTGTTTTTGCTCTCCTGTTGGTAACTTAGTTCCACGTTAAACTCTGTAGTCAACAAATTGACAGCAAGTTCGCAATAATACATGCAGTGTATTAATTTGCCCGATGTGCTAAAACACACTGGTTATCTGGGATATATCTCCCCTCTCCGGAAAAATTGTAAAATCCGACGAATATGCGGCGCACAGTTTGAGTTGGAAATTGTAATAAAAAAAAATTAAAATTTATTATTCGGCACCAAGAACCATTGTGACTGACATGAGCCTTCTATTCTTGTGTTATGAGATCACATTAAAACACTTATAAAATTGGATCACAATTATATTCTCTTTTCTCTTATTGATAATTTATAAAAGTGTGAAGTGAAACCTATTCAAATAGGAAAACATACGAAACAACAGCTATTGAAAGGAGTGAAAAATATATGCTTTTACGTATAAAATTCAAAGATAATTTTACTTGCGGTCCATTTTTACGAATTTGGTAACTACGAGACAAGTCACCTTTACACAAGAAAACACATAATAACAAAATAACATGCAAGACAAAATTTCATCATTAACACGTCACTTTTCACACCTATTAGTTTTAATTTTTTTCCGCGATACTATGGCTGCGTTCCGATATACACTGTCAGTACTGAAAATTTATAGTTTACGTTACGTGAACTATATACTATAGATTTTCAGTACTAGCAGTGAATTTCGGAATGCAGCCTATACGTTGCCACTGTCAACGCGGAGTTCCAAATCGACTACTCAGGAGCCTCAATTGACATCAAAATCATCAAAATAAATCTAGCTGAAATGGTAGTTTAATCTATTCTATCTCATTTTTCACTGAACTGTTTAATAAAAAAAAGAACTGAATAATGTAGTAATAAATGATTCACAATTCAGAGGTTTCTCAAGATCGGGACCGCAGTGGCTGCTGGGACAAGATTTACGAGGTTCTACAGTCGGCATTTTTGGTCTAGGAAATATTGGTCAAGCAATCGTTAAACGATTAATGGGATTTGAAGTGGGGCGTTTTATTTATACCGGACATTCGCGCAAGAAAGCAGGTATATTTACGAGATTCATTAGGAAAGTAAATTTTTTTTTAATTTCAATCTCTTACATATCTCTACAATGTCTATCCTCCATATTTTTATTTTATATATAAAGAGTCCAATTACGAAATATGAATTAATATATATTTTGTATTAACTTTATTACATTTATCTCAAAAGAATTCTCCAGAATTTATTGTTAATTCATTAATTTATTTAATTTTAATAAATAAATCTGAATATTTGCACAAATCTCTAATAGATTATTTAATACAAAATATATATTTATTACATAAAGTTTAACACTTCTAAAGTATTTTTAATTTTCAAACGTTTCCTTCGTTTTCTATAGAAAAAGATAGAAAACTATAATACTTAATTAAATAAAACAAAATAGAATTAATATTAAAAGTGACTTATCTTGACCCATTTAAAACGAATTTTGATCAATTTCCGTAGATTTAACTGGATAAAAATACTACCATCGTATTGAGTTAGAAAATATAAATTACATTTATAACTTACGTTGTACTTTTTAGAAATTAATCGATTTATTTTATTCGTCTTTCTTTCGTGTTTATTACACATTTTTTATATTTTATTTACAAAATATGGAATATATATTTTGTATTAAATAATTTAATTTATAATGTTTATAATAAATGTTTAAAATAGTTTCTACAAGATTCTCTATTGTTACCCAGATAGCCAAACGTGAAAACTCAATCAAAACCAAACAACTGCAGAAATTAAGTTGCTCGTCAATTGCTATTATGTTGTCTTTAATTTAATACGACGAACATGTTTTTGTCAATTCAGTATCAATACGCTGAGTTTTATTGTCCAGTAAACCGTGACACAATTGTTACAATTAATGTTAATGGCAATCTGGCAGCAATATGTGAGCAACAATTCTAATTCATAAGTATATTGCCGATGAATTGTTGGGAACTTGCTGTTATTATATTTTGAAAATTGTTACTGACAAAAACGTACTAAAAAGAGGATACCCCCTTCTGTTGTTTTGCTGACAACTTATGAGTAATATTTGTGGCAAGTTGACCACAATTTGCACTCGTTTGACTATCTGGGTAATTGCTTAATTTAATAATTTTCAATAATAAATAAATCTCTAAAATCTTTATTGCAAAAATTTCTTCCATGAATTTATTCAAAATTAAAAAAGTGGATTTGTAAGATTATTATTTAAATAAATCTTTCTCTCGAAAACATAATATATATTTAAATTAAACATTCGAAATTTAAACAACAAAAGAATCAAATAAAGGCTAATGAAAGTATAGTGCGGATTTTGATGCGCGAGACAAAATTATTAGTTATTAACAAAGTTTATTTATTTTTAATATAAGTAATTAAATGAATGAACGTTTTGACTCGCTTTGGAATCATCTTTAGTCTACAATAAATTTCCGAAAAAATTGTCTAGCCATCATCAGTGATGAACACGATTGAGTCACTAACGGTTTGCCAAATTCGAAGTGATATCTTCAAATATCGTAATGTCAAAGGAGATGAAAAGCTCTCCCTGTAAATTTTTATATATTTTGTTTCACAAAAAAGAGAAATAATCATGAGGATAGTTAACAGATTCATTATCCGAAATTCCATAAAAAGAATAATGAGTTTATTATCGATATTCTTTTAACTAATGACTACCCTGTTAAATTTATTTGAGGCAATCAATATTTGTCTTAAATCATTAATTTAAACACACTTAAACAAATAGATAGCAGTATGAAAAACAATCCCAGCAAACGGAAGTGGATTCAAAATATTTAAAATGAATAGAAATGAATTCAAAAAATCAAAAATTTGGATTCGGCAATGACCACGCAAATACATTTTTATCCAATTAAAGTTTAAAAATTCCTTGAATCTATTTTAATCCGTGAAGTGAGATTGAAATTACGGGATTTCTATTTTTTTCAATCCAAAAAAGTTATGCGGGTAATGTAATCTATTTTAATCCATAAAGAGAGATTGAAGTAAAGTGATTTTTCAATACAATAATCGAGACTCGTGAAATTGTCAAATTAACAACGATAAAAACGGCAAATACGAGTACAGCGCGGTCGACGGTGCGCAAAAAATAATAACAACAAAGTTAAACCTGTCACATAAGACTTTAATAATTAAATAACTAGACGTTTCGGCTCATCCTTCGAGCCATCTTCAGTATCAATTACATGCAGAGAAGCCGCTGATGTTGAAAGTGATTTTTATTTTTTCAATCTAAAAGGAGTTTTCGCTGATCATCCATTTTAATCAATGACATAAGATTGAAATGACTTAATTGCTGTCTTTTAATCCAAAATGTATTTAAATGAATTAAAATGGATTACAAATTTTCAATCCATTTCCGTTTACTGGGATACTATTAAAGGAGAGCCTTGGTTTGTGTTATCATACATTCCCATAACATCTGATAAATTCAAGACTATAATATGACAAATAATTTAAATGTGAAATTGATTTTTTTCAGTCTTAAGAAGTTAAGCAGGGTTATTAAAGTGCAAAAAATGTTCTTCCTAGCAACTTGAAGAAAAATGTGATTTATAAAATTATATGTAAAGAGAATTGCGGTGCGTCCTATGTTGGCCAGGCTTATATATGTCCACTATTAGGAAATTAGAAACGAGAATTGCAGAATATCATAATCACATTAATTAGAATACCACTAATCACTATAATTATTGAAACACAGAATAAAATGTAATCACGAGTTCGTTTGGGAGAACATCCAAATTCTCAATAATAAACGTTTTCTAAGCAGGCGGTTAATATCTGAAATGCTTCACATTCAGTTGCAAAAGAACAGTCTTAATTTGCAAACGGATACTGAGCGCTTGCATTATGCATATCCATCTATATTGAAAAAAATTATAAGTAACTTATTATATTAATTACGTTTATTAGTTTGTAATGTTTTATTTATGTAATTTATTTTAACTTTTAATAGCTGACTCATTACTAATTTATTCACATTTTGTCTGATATTACATTTTTATTTGTATGTTATCTCTCTTTTCTTTATTTATTGTTTATATTTTGACTGCTTGACATTTCTTTCTTTGTGTTCTCTTAATTTTACCGATTTGACTCTATGTTTAACATTCAGTCTCAATTTAATTTGAAACAGCAAGCACGTCTCTTTGCGGAGCTTAGTTTTTCAGTTTAATTAATTCACTTTACACATTAGAATGTTTTTCGAAGATATTCGTTATCAAAGACTTCAGTAGTTTTCATTGGTCTCTCTGGGTGTCACTTTGTGGCAATAGTATTTAACCTTTTCGTATCTGACGTTTCCAGGAATAATTAGCATCTGATTCATGTCTTACTAGAGGTTTTTAGGGTCGCTAATTATAAATCTATAATCAAAATTTCAAAATTTAAAATAGCGGATCCAATATAACGGACCAAAAATATCACTCAAATTCAATAAAATTTAGTATTTTTATCCATATTGAAATTTGAAAGTTTGTTTACAGATTCATAATCAGTGACCCTAAAAACTTTTTGAGTTTATTCAAATCCATAAAAATTTTACATTTGATCTGCCATATTAGATCCACTATTTGGAAAGTAAATAGCGATTTTTTTTTATAAATAGCCCTTACGTTGATCTTCAAAATGACCTCAGAAAGAACTCGCTATCTTAATTTTTGTGGAAGATATATGCACTTTTCACTTTTACCCTATTTTATGAATTTTTGACGAAGCATACAGATCAAGGAAAGAAACTCCAAGAGTTGTTGATTTTATTGTAAAGAGTCTTATTCTTTATCTTTAAAATGAGTCCAGGAAGAAGTTGCTATATCTTCATTTTTGTGGAAAATATGAATTTTGAAAGTTTGGCAGATATATGTATCACCAGGCTTGAAAGGGTTAATTATTGCGGTTATCTTGAGCAGAATATACAAAAATGTACAGGAAGAGCTTTTCATCTCTTTTAACACTACGATGTTTGAAAATGTCACTTCGGATTTGGCAAACCGAGTGACTCAACCGTTTTTTGGACTTATAATGACTAGACAATTTTTACGGAATTTTGTTATTGGGTATACTGAAAATGACTCCAAAACGAGTCGAAACGTTCATTCATTTAATTACTTATATTAAAGATGAATAAACTTTGTTAATAACTAATAATTTTGTCTCTCGCATTAATATCCGTGCTGTACTTTCATTAAACTTTATTTGATTCTTTTGTTGTATAAATCTTACATATATGTATAACTCTTCATACAGTCATCCTTTAAAATGAATAACATTTGATTCAGGTGATGAACTTGGAACGATATTTGTATCTCTGGATGAGCTTCTGGAACAGAGTGATTTTCTTGTGATTTCGGCGCCTTTAACTAACGAAACTCAAGGACTTTTCAACGATAGCGTTTTTGACAAGATGAAAAAAACGGCTATCTTGGTAAATGTATCTCGAGGTCAAATCGTAAATACCGATTCACTTGTGAGAGCTTTGCGTAATAAGAAGATATTCGCTGCCGGTCTAGACGTCACCGATCCGGAGCCGCTGCCACCAGGACATGAACTTCTAAAATTGCCTAATGTCGGTTGGTAATCATTTTTTATCTTCTTGTTACTTTTTTTCATCATACATTTGAGTATTCAAAAAATTGATTGTGTATATGTTGTATTTTGTGTTTTCTGTAGGAATTCTATAATTTCAAAATGTTTAGGAATATAATATGTAGAGATGTACGAATCAAGTTCTTTTTTTATACTGAATTGAATTAAATTTCTTTTTTTTTTCGAATCTGAATCGACAAAATTTCACCCGAATCGAATTGAATTAAATCGAATTGAATTTTGAAAATATAATTTTCAATTAACACAATTCAAAAGAATTATATAATAATATGTGCATATTCGGAAATAACCTTTATTAGTTGTTATAGGTATTATATTCTTTTCATTTATATTTTTCAGAACCAAAGTTTATTAGTAACAGCATTATTATTGTGTGTGTGTGTGTGAGTGAGTGTGTGTGTGTGAGAGTGTGTGTGTGTGTGAGTGAGTGTGTGTGAGTGTGTGTGCGTGTATTAGATTGAATTTTAATATATAGATAATAAAAAAAGATTTCTATGTAAGAAAAATAATATTGATTATTATAGGCATTTTAAATGATTTTATAAAATTGTTAATATATGATTCATATTTGATTGCTCTTAGATTCAAAAGTTTCGAATAGTTCGGATATTTGAATCGTAGAGATTTAAATCCGAATCGAATCTTACCTGAATCAATTCGATTCGTATTCGAATAATTCACACATTTTTAGTAATATACAATAATGTTATAATTTATAACATACAAGACATATTAATTTTTTATTGTGGTAATTACAGAAATTATGCCACATGTGGGCAGCGCAACAATCAAGACCCGTAACGATATGTCGATAATCGCAGCGCAAAATATTCTCAATGGTCTTGAGAACAAACCCTTGGTTTACTCTTTATAATAATTCATGTGCATTTCTTATATTATTACTGTAATTATTAAAAAATGTTACTAGAAATGATTATTTATTCGATTTTATGTACGATTTAATAAAATTTTCTTTGATTTTTCTGCAGAGATTGTATAAATATAATTATTTGAAATCCTAATCTCAATTTGATTATTCATATTAATTTAATTAAATGTATCGGTTAGGCAACCAAGTAATAGGTATGTTTGATAAAGTAAATTATACAATATCTTGTTAAATATTGTTAAAAATCTCTCTTATCACAAATCCAATTACTTAATTTATTATTATATTCTAATAATTTTACAAAAAATGCTATGCAGTATATCTTCAAAAATTGTACAACTGCATTAATATATTTAGATGTTTTCTAAAGTTTCGTGATTTTGAAATTTATTCTTCTATTTAAAATCTATCAATTAAAAAAAAATTCTTGACTATTTATTACTTGCTAAAATTACTTAGTCCCATAAATTGAAAAGTTAAAACACATATGATTTTATAAAAAAATATCACGTACAGTATTTCTTTTAAATAAATAATATTCTAACTTTGAGTATGTCTATGAATTTCTCAAAAAGAGCTCTATAATACATTTTCATAGTATCATGTAATAATCATTACTTTTCAAAAACACACCTACAACATTACGAACAAATGCAAGCGAGTAAAAAAGTGAAAACATGTTTGTTGTCCTCGAAAAGAAATTACAGTTTACATAATATTTATAATAATTCATATCTGAACAGTGTTCAGCAGTGTTTATCACCCGTAATGGACAACAGGTAACCATCAGGCTTCCACTACCGCATTTTTTAAACTACTTAAGATAGGATCAATCTTATTTTCTAGTGATAACACGTGGCCGGTATTGCAATTGTGATTAGCGATAAAACTAACAACCAACGGCAACTTATTCATTTGGATTACCTGAAAAGGAAATGAAAAGATTCTTAATTATAAAATTCAACAATGATAATCAATCAGCATTATACACAATTAACTTATAGTTCATAATACATAATATTCGCAATATATTAATAATTTTGACCGAAGAGACTATGGAGATATCTGTCGTATTAGACGAATTTTTGTTCGTACAAAGTTTAATTAAAATATTGAAAAAATTGTGCTATCATTACAATATTCGTAATCAGGAGAATTTCCTGCAATCTGCTACAGAGCAATTATTTGGAAAAAATAATAAACACAATAAATTAAGAACAGGTCAATTTTACAAGCCGAGAATTATGGATGATAACAAAAATATCTTTAATTTGAAAAATAAATTTACATATCTGAAACGTTTTGGCTATACTAACAATAAGCCTTCATCATCTAAAAAAAAAAAACATTTAGAAAAATCTACTTTGAAATTAAATTACATATTAAAGATTAAACGAGAATTTTAATAATAGCAGTGAATCGTAGAAAATGAAAAAAATCGATACCGTTATTGTTAAACCTTCCTTTTATTGTAATATAAAGAGACTTCATATAGCCGAGATTTAAGCAATTAAGATGTCCAATAAATTACATGATGAACCACCTCTTATGGATTCATATATAATTTTTCGGATCAATTATTTCACAACATTTGAAATAAGAATAATAAAAAAACCATTTATTCTGATATCTTACTCAATTTGCATTATAGTGCAATTGACAATGAGATACAAATAATTTTATTTATTACAATGTTATAAGGATTTATTATGTTTCATAGCGTATAATGTTATAAGGATTTATTATGTTTCATTCGTAAAATATAAGCTAAAAAACTCATATTAAAATCAAACATAAAACGGATTCAGAGTGTGTACTACCTGGAAAAATTGGGAAAAACTAGAATTTTCAGAGGATTTAATTTTTATACTTGAAAATCATGGATTTTTATGGAATTGGTATTCAGGGAATTTTTTAAAATTTTATTTTTAAATTTAAATTTTATTTCTTTCTGATAAAATTATTTCTCACCTCGCGGACTTTCTGTTCAGGTGTGTCCAAATTTCTACTCAGTGAGGTAAACTAGATCCAGGAATTGTAGACAAACAGATCGTTGTACGGCACGTTCATATTATTTCAATTTAGTTCATATTAACTAATTTAAATAATGAAGGGCTAACGAGCAAAGTCATATGTTGTTTTACAAAAATATATCATTTATTTTAGTGGGACGGAACGTTTCGGTCTTACTTGACCTTCATCAGCCGTCAGTATTTATATAATCATTTAATATCTAGCTTGTAACATGCATGATATACGATCCCCAAAAAGAGTTCTGATGTAATTTAAGTTATACATATGAGTTCTAAAAGAGCGTGTTCTGTGATGCATTGTTAGGCTAGTGTATTTTCAAATTAACAAAGTTACTCGCTCGTATAATAACTAATTTAAATAATCAAGGGCTATAAACGAGCAATGTCAGATATTGTTTTACAAAAATATATCATTTATTAGTTCATATTATTTCTATTTTATTTAATTTTCCATTTAATATTCAAATCTTAAGTAGCTTTTTTTTGTAATTGCAGGATTAAAGCATTGCGAGTAAGGAGCAGATAATTTCATTGAATATATTTTTAAGAGTAAAATTCGGCAAAATTGCAAAATTCGGCTCTGTAGCAAGCTTCATAGCTTCATGAAAGGCAAGCTAAAAAAGGCTAAGGGTCAAATATAGTTTCTACGAGATAAAATATGATAAAGTACAGATATGTATCTACATCATAAATGAGGTGCAAATGAGTTATAAATGAGTTGATCCATCATTGGCCAGTCGACCCTTAAAATTTATTTTATGAAAATATCTCAAATAATTCAAATCATATAAATAAGTTAAATAATTTTTAATAAAAAATTATTTTTAGCATAGATTACTTATTAATAATTAAAAATATAAAAATATTTCATTGTTTGATAAAATAATAAAAAATATTTTAATCAAATAATGTAAATCGTTTCTAATGTCTAAAAATAATGGTTCTTTTTACTGATTATTATCTTTATAACTTTGTTTTCAAGAAATCAATTATTATTTTGTCTTAAAATTGTCAACATAATATTTATACATGAATATAGTATAAATATTGTACAAAGTCCTTAAGTATTGCAAAAAATTTTAAGAAGTTATTCCTCAAATTAATTCAAAATGAAAACTCCATATGTCTGAAACTAAGCCGTTTTGAACATATTGTTATGCAAAAAAAGTTTTTGTCTTGAATTAATGTAAAAAATTACTCATTAAAAATTTTTAGAATACTTACGGATCATCCTGTATATCTCATATATTTTGTTGTATATTTTACCTGGTAATTACTATACATGCATATAACGGTTCTATTTTTGCCAAGTCCCAGTTTACTTCCTTGGTCCGTAGCCATTCCAAAAGTAGACAAGAAACTTGCTCTTGTAGCTAACTCTGGTGCCTTTTCATTGGCTACGGATATAACAGGTACTCCATCCCTATCCGTAATTAATATACTATGTAAACCTTCTACATCGGTTAACAATCCATAGAGAAACTTCTTCAATTCCTAAAATAACAAAATCATAATCTAAATAATTTAAGGAATTTGATAATCAGGATTAGTTTTTTTTCTTAACAAGGAGAATTCATCAGATGGGAAACACAAATCGTAACTGTAAATTGTAATAAATTATGTATTTTAATAAATTAATTTTTTTTAATCTGATTATAATAAATAATAATAAAAAATTAGAATTTGACTTTTCTACAAGACAACATTCTCGGGAAAATATTTAAATTTTTCAGTCTTAACATCCTTTCTGCCAGAAACAAGAGGAGGATTTCTGAACATAA
Organism: Solenopsis fugax; assembly: GCA_003595255.1. Classification (NCBI taxonomy): domain Eukaryota; kingdom Metazoa; phylum Arthropoda; class Insecta; order Hymenoptera; family Formicidae; genus Solenopsis; species Solenopsis fugax. The sequence goes on along the minus strand of QKQZ01002479.1, from coordinate 1,077 downwards.
AAATCACATTAACAGAAACACGAACACTCATTCTGTTTATCGAACATAGATTGAATCACAATCATGTATTCAAATGGAATGAAGGAGAAATAATTGACATAGAATGTTTCTCAGAAAAAAATTAATATCAGAAATGATAGACATTTATATACAAAAAAAGGAGCCATTACAGACGGAATCCTTAAGCTAAGGATGTTAAGACTCCATGTATGCGGTGAGCTTCGGCAAATGCTGCGGTGACCAATTAAGAATTAGGCGCAAGTCGGTTTCCGGCAAGCTCCGACATGCCGCACCACACACTTATTGCGTTGAGATCAAAATGTTTTAATTTTTCCGCACTACCGCATGTCGTTCAGCTATAGTCTAATACTATATATAGTCGAAAAATTTTGGAATTTAGTGAAAACTGTTTACTGAAAGAGACTAATTTACGTAAAATTCAAGAGACGCATGCGTTTGCCGGAGTTCATCGCATACATAGAGCCTTAACTTTACACAATCTGTATGTTTCCGTATTAAACAGATTGCAAACAGTGCTTAATGCCGCCATAGCTTACTGTGTGGATGAAATATAGATTTGTACTGTTATACATTTAAACTTTGACGTTTTCAACGATAATTTTATCATTTTCGCAATTTTATATAATAATTTGTACTTATGTATTAATTTATGTATTGTGTCTAATTTATTTATTCATATTTTTCGCAACAACAATCCACAGCCATTTTACAACTCCTTGCAATAAGTCTGAACGCACACAAATTCGCACAATCTAAATATTGAGCCAGAATGCAAATTTTGTCGATTGTAGAACACTTTATTAATCACTTGGCAATAAAATCAAAATGGATGAAGTAATCTTTTGAAGATGTTTTTAGACTTTCTATAGGAGCCCGTGAAAATCTACAATATTATTATGTACGAATCATCCGAATTCATGATATTAAACATTGAAGAAGAAAAGTTTGAAAGCTACATATATTAGAGGAGAAGAGGGTATTATGGCTACTCCCATTATCTCCATTATTAGGTGACGTATTTTAACAATTGTTTATAGAGATATTCGTTTAGTAGCC